>CATIWR010333189.1:0-13316 GCA_949677035.1 Omphalea diandra | reverse complement strand
GCAAGAATCTTTGACTTTGGGCCTTATTTCCTTGCTTACATGACTTGGGCTTCCTTTTACATGCCTTGGGCTTCTTTTTACATGCCTTGGACAAATTGGGTTGTGCTTGGGTGCTCTCCACAAGTTGGGCTCCATTATATTAAGTAAGTGCTCCATTTGAAGAGTTTAAGCTCCCATCAGCCTTTAATTGGGCTTTACGCATCCTTTGCTCTTCTTAGGCTAATCCAAGTGTAACTCCTTGTTGCATGAATGCTCTAATTGCCTCCTTAAATTTCTTTAGCCTTCCTCTTGTTATTGGGCCTTGAATTTGAAGAGAAGTGGATCCTTTGCTAACCTGCCTTGACTATTTGCATCATCTTGCCTGCTTGATCTTTGGGACAATTCCTCTATAGAATCACCATCATCCTCCTCATGAGTGAATCTACCATGCCTTGGTTCAAACTCTTTTTGTTAGACTTTTACAACATTTGGCATATAATAACCCTATTATAGGTGGTTCCATACGTGTTGTATTTGATTCGAGTGGAAAGACTTACAATTTGTGTGGTAAGCTTAATTAGGATTCTTTTTGTTGGTTCTTAAATTTGGTTTGTGCTTTCTTATAGGTTTAGATTCGAGGACGAATCCTCTTGAGGAAGGAGGGAATGATGCAAACAGTCAAGGCTAAAGCAAAGGATCCACTTCAACTTTAAGGCCCAATCATAAACGGAAGGCTAAAAAAGTTTAAGGATGTAATTGGAGCATTCATACAATAAGGAATTACACTTTGATTAGCCCAAGAAGAGCAAAAGATGCGTGAAGCCATTTAAAAGCTTATGGGAGCTTAAACTCTTAAAATGAGCACTTTACTTAATACAATGGAGCCCAACTTGTGGAGAGCATCCAAGCATGATCCTATTCGGCCAAGGCATGTAAAAGGAAGCCCAAGTCGTGTAAGCAAGGAAATAAGGCCCAAAGTCAAAGATTCTTGTAAGATTTCCTTAGTTGGCAATATTTCCTATTGCCATTAGGATTTCCTCATCAGGTTGAATCCTTTTCTTTTTCTATTTAGGAAGAGTTATTCTTTAGTTAGGAAAGTATCATGGTCTAATCTTGTTGACCAATCATAATGTTTCTTTAGTTTTCCTATTTAGTTTAGGATTGTCTTTTCCTTATTACATTAGGAAATATTGAATTATGTTAGGGAATGTAAACCAAATCCTAATTTGTTTTGGATTAAGCATTGTAAGGCTATAAATAGTCCTCATATTCTGCCAAGAGGGAATAATTCAATTAATATTATTATTGTTAGTAATTTTGCTTGTGAGATTAAATTCTCTTCTTGAGTTCTTGAGTGGACTTGGTGAGATTGTTGAATGAAGGCTTAATAATTTCACAAACTTGTTAATTCTGATCTTAAATTGGCTTGGTTAATCTAAGGTTTGAGTTAACACACAAGTTTGAATATTTATAACTTAGGTTGCTAGAAACATGTTTTCTATAGGTCTAGTTGGGATTTGAAGATCAAAACTTCAATATTTGATTTGATAGATTTTAGGCAACTATTCTTTAGCATACAGGTAAGGATTAATCCAACCTTGTTCGTATCAAGGCATGAGAAAAGTGTCCAAGCCTGTGTTAAAGCTTCTAAAACCTAAAATGGGCATTATCCCTTATCAAATGGCTTGAAGGAGTTTCCAACAGACATGGAAAGCAACTATGCAAAGTTTGAAAAATAGAGCATGAAGTTCAAGCTTTTTGGAATTAAATAGCAAGCATTGTTCTCTCTCCAACAAGTGTTGTAGTCGAATCCAATAAGTGTTGAAAGACAAGAATGGGTGTTTACAAATTCAATAGGGTTGATGAAGAACAATGCGTGTTATCATCTCTAATAGCTAGTTTTACAAAAAAAAAAAACTATCAGACATAATATAAACTATTCCAACTAGTTTTGGAGGTTAGTTATATAAGGAGTATTTTTTATGTCTAGAAACATTAGAGAAAAGGTTAGAAAACATTATGAATAAGTGTGAACATTTTTGTAAGTCTTTATGCAAACCTTTTTGGATGTTGCATTGTATTTAGGTATAGTGAGTTTATTTTTGTTACTCTTTATGAGAGTAGGTTTTCTTATGCATTAATTGTATATTAACTGCTTAATTTGAGAGGCATATGCACTGTTTAGATCTATCCTTGCTAATGATTGTAAAGGTTGGTATTGTGCCTAGAAAAATACTAAAGGAAAGGTTCTCCTTGAGCTTGTAAAAGGAAAGGTTATCCTTGAGCCTGTAAAAGGGAAGGTTCTTCCTTAGCCTAGAAAAGGGAAGGTTTCTCTTAAGCCTTGAAAAATAATTAGAAAGGCCTAAGTGAAAGCATGATGAGTGAAGTAGGCAAGTTGTCGAACCACTATAAATCCTTGTGTGATTTATGTATTTGTAGTTTTCATTTTAGTTGTCTGTGGTCTTATTTTTTTTTATTTTTGACTACAACCCAATTTACCCCCCTTTTAGGTTGACTCTTCGCACTCAGTCCAACACAACCTTCTTTTGAAGGTCAACCAAGTCACTATGAAGGTGAGAGAGAATAAGAAACCTTCTTTTGATCATTCTCATTACCTTGTCAAATTTCTTATTGATGGAAGAAAGAGAGATGGAAGAAGACTTGGTTTTTGGCTTTTCCTTTGGCTTTATAGAAGAAATGGGTTATTGGGGGGACTTCCTCAATCACTAGCCTCTTTCTTTTAGAGGCATGAGCTATTTCTTATTTCTTTGCTCCATATGATCCCAAGGTATGGATATAAGCATCAGGATGAATGCCCTTGGCATTGATCAAATAAGTTAGATCAAGAAAATTTTAGGATAGGAGATACCTTTTTATGAGGAATTTCTCATTCTCATCATTTAAAATCCCCACAAACCTATATATGCTTATGACATGAGAGGGAAGAAGAAATTGGCTTATAGGTTTGGTGCTCATATGATGAATTGATCCACAAGGTATCTCCCAGATTGAATGGTTTTGTTTTTGGTGAGGCAGAAGAGGACGACTAGATCTTTTTGGGAGACTTTTTCATTTCCATCACCCTTAACATTAATGGAAAAGGTAATGATTCTGTGGAGGAGCTAATTGGTTAGGGTTTTAATGTGTTTGGCCACTGAAGTTTTGGGATCATGTTTGGTTTTTATTGAAATTTCATGCCAGAACTCATAATAGATGATGTCAAGAGAAGAGATAATGAAAGGATCATTTTCTTTAATTTGGAAACTGAAAAGGGAAGAAAGTTAGGTAAAGGTGATGAAGTAGGGATCTCCAAAAGCCTTGAAACCAAGACCATACTCACTTGCCTTAGATTCTACCCTTCTACTAAGAATAATGAAGCACATGAAAGATGAATTCGTTCTAGCTAAAGTTAGAGTAAAGTGCTTGAATTTCTCCCTTGATGCTTAGAGTTTCAAGAAAAAAGGAGGAAGGAATCTTATTGGGTTGGATGATTTTCTTAGTGTTGGCCTTATATCTTCCCTTCTTTTCTTTAGTGATTTCTTTCATGAGATGAAAAGGAGGAGGACCTTGAGGTTAGGCAACACCCTTCCCTTTTTTAGCTTTAGTGAACTTCTTAGGTGCCATGAGAGTACAAGAAAAGAGATTATAGGTTAGAGTTTGAAAAGAAATGAGATGAGATGAGAGGAATGAGGAAGAAAATGATATAAGTGGAATAGAGGGGGTGTGAAAGAGACTTAAACAGGTAAAGAATATGAGAAAAATGGCCATAAAGTGGTAAAAAAACATTAAATAAGGAGCAAGCATTGTTTAATTGTCAAATCAATCAATGCCCAATGGTTATGGAAAATTGCAATTGATATATGCTTATCGCTATCGCTATTTTTGAAAAATCTAAGTAATGGTCAAGAAATCCTTGGAAAGGGGTGAAGTCAACGGTCTATAGATTTGAAATTTGAATATTTTCATAGTGGTTATCATATATCGCGATAGCAAATTTGACAAAACTAGAAATTTTGAAGGAGACTTATAAGTAGCGACCACAAACTTTGAATCTCGATTGTGAATTACAAGCCATCTTTGAAAAAACATGAAAGAAACATTAGTCCAAATTTGATGTGATCAACATGATATTATAATGATTAATTCAAGCAATTTGGCATTGAAATACATAATTGCACAATGAATTAACACATCTACAACATTCAACATAACACATTAACATACAATCACCAATCATATCAAACAATGAACTAGAATTGATAAGCATAGTGAAATGCATAAGGTGAGATCAATTTTCACCCTAATGAATGTCCATCTAGCATCTCTATTTCCTTCTTAATAAAGTATGCAGCATTTGCACCCAAAAACTCCAAGGTAAGCATAGGTTTTCTGCCATTCCATAGCTCATAAGAAGTTTTGTTTAGAATGAGTCTTTTGAAAACATGATTTGCAAAATAACAAGTATTGATGGCTTTGACCCAAAGTAATTTGGCAAGAAATATTCATTAAGCATAGTTTTAGCCATCTATACCAATGTCCAATTTTTCCTTTCTATACCACTGCTCTGTTGTGGTGTTCTGGGAGTAAACAAGTTATGAAAAATCCCATTCTCCAAATAATAATTTTCAAAAGATTTATTTTGAAATTCTTTTCCATGGTCACTCCTAATAAAATAAATAAATTAACTTTTCATTTTAAACTCTTTAGAAAAACTTTTGAAAGCATTAAAAGTGTCTTTCTTATGAGCAAGAAAGGATGCCTAAGTGAACCTAGAGTAGTCGTCAACTAGAATAAATGCATAATGCTTTCCAATAAGACTAACACTCCTAGTGGGTCCAACTAAGTCCATATGAATGAGTTGAAGAGGTTTAGAAGTATTAACAATATTTTTTGCTTTGAAGGATGTTTGGTGTTGCTTCCTTATTTGGCAAGGTCCACATGTCTTATCTTTTGTGAACTTAAGCTTTGGTAGACCCTCTATTAGCTGTCCTCTTTATAAACTTTGTAGAAGCAACCTTTCTTTCTAACAATTCCAATGCAATTACCTTACCCTTGGCATTATTTCTAAAAGTGACATTGCCACCATCTTTTTCTTTAATAGCTATGAATAGCTTCTTATTTCTAATTATGTGCTTTAAGCACCCACTATCCACTTACCAATCATTATCTTCTTTGATGGCTTCCAACCAATCCTGTAACCCAAAAATAATTTACCTTTATTTAGGTACGCAAGCATACTTGGATCCTTAGGGTTAGGTTTAGAAGGGTCCTCTAATTTAAGATGTGTCTTTCTAATGTAGCAAAATACATTAATATGTCCATACCTCATGAATAGTGGCATTGATGTTTAGACTTATAAGTCTTTCTCCTATGCACAACCATGTTATGAGTGGGAGGCATTCCCACACTTTGGTTTTGAGAGTGTGTGCAAGTGCATGAGTGGTGAGGAGCAGGAGAGAAGTTTTTGTGTATGTGCTTTTGAGCATGCCTCTTGGTATAGATGTGTGTATGATTTGCTCTTTGAGACTTAGCTCTTGGACCTTTGGGAGCCTTTCCTTTTACCTTTAGCATAGGTGGCCTAATGCTAGGAGCACTTTTCTTCCCAAAAACCTCAATACTAGAAGTTTAAAGTATAAATGCTCTGATGAATGTGGGAGCAGAATATGTATATGATGAGGCTCCATTAAAGTCTAAACCATGTCTCACTATGGAAGGTTTTTGAAATACAATTAGAGTATCTAAAGCTTTTTTTCCCTTTGTAAAATCTTGAGATGGAATTCCTAAGCACAATAACTTCACCTGTTAAAGAATCATTTTTTTCTCAATAAGTCAAAAGAGGATGAAGATTTATAAAGAATTTTTAAGGATTTTTTGAGTCCTTCATTAGAAGACCTCAAGTCACTTATAAGATCATTTAAGTTTTTAAAATCATCCTTAAGTTTTGAACATTTTTTCTGGTAAGTTTTCATTTGAGATTCGTATTTTTCACATCTTAAGGTTAGACCTTTAAGAAGCTCATCATCCACATCATCTAAGTTTGCATAATCATGACAAGAATAAGAAAAAGTACTTACCTCATTAGAGGAGTCCTCTTGAGCCATGAAGCATAGGTTGGCAATTTTTTCTTCTTCACTTGAGCTATCATCCTAAGTAGCCTTGAAGCTCTTCTATTTCTTCTTATCCCACTTTTTTTTCTTCTTGAGCATAGGGCAATCAAATTGGATGTGACCTTATTTTCCATATTCTTAATAAGTCACTTATTCTTCTTATCTTTTAAGTTAGGAGATGCTCTTTTAAAGTTCCTTTTATATTTCCTTCTTTTTGTAAGCTCCTTGGTCCTCCTTAAGAGCATGACTAGTTCCTCTTCCTCCTTCTCACTCTCATCACTATCACTAAAGGCAGCTTCAACCTCTTTATATTTGGTTGAGGATTTGAGAGCAATAGTCTTCTTTTCAACCTTTTCATTTTTATCTCCCTACCCTCCCATTTTCTTCATCTCCTCATCCTTTTTTAAGGCTAACTTAAGAGTGAGTAGCTTGCTAATGAGGACATTTATTTGTACCTTTCCAATCTATGGATTGGATTCTTAAATTTTGTAAACTCTAGCACCAAATTTCTCAAGAGAAAGAGATTTGAGAATTTTGATGTTTAACTCATGGTTAGTGAGAATTCTTCCAAATTTCTTCATGTTTGTTACAATAAATAGGAGTTTATTTGTCATGTTAGTGATGTTTTCATTATCCTTCATCATGAAGAGCTCCCACTTTATCACATACATTTCTAACCTACTTGATTTTACCAATGTAGTGCCTTCGTGATAATTGTCCAATGCCTTTCATATCCCATGGGTAGTTAGGCAATGTTTCACTCTGCCAATCTCCTCTCTTAATAAGGAGCTAAGAAGAATGGTCATGGCCCTTTTGTTCCTCCTATTTGATTTCTATGTGGTTCCACCCATTCTTTCCATGGGATTAGTTCATAATTACTATCAACCACTTTGGTTGGAGGCTTCCATTCTTTTGCTAATATGTCCCATAAATCCACCACATCACTATCCAAATATATCTCCATTATATACTTCCAATGAGTATAGTCAGTTCCACCAAAGTAAGCTTGAGGCGAGTGTAGATTCTTTCTTGTGCTATGATCTTTTCTCACATAATTAAGGCTTTGTTTGAGACTTAGCTATGGTACCACTTGTAGACTCTTGTGCACAAAAAGGGGGCGGTTGACTTGGTAGGAAATTATAAATTTTGTAAGGAACTTTTGTTAAGCAAGAAATAGAAGGAATATAAGAAGAATAGAACACACAAAGTTTTATAGTGGTTCAGGTATTAACCAACCATACATCCATTCTCTACTTCTTCCAACTAGGTGTTTTACTAATCTTCTATATTGTTTTAAAGCTCACACCTAACTTTACAACTTGTGTTTTCACAAGGCTCATATACAACCTCACTAGTGTTTCATAAGGCTAACACTCAATCTATACAAGAGTTTTCTAAGGCTTACTTTAAACCCTAAACAAGAGTTTTCTATTATAAAGGTTCACTTTTAAACCTAAAACCATTAGTGTGTTAGAAATTGAAAGCTTAAAGGTTGAGAAATAAAATTGTAAGAGTATTATTAAAATGAATGTTATTCTCTTACATTTAAGTCCATTTGGTGGTGTATTTATAGGCTACAACTTCCAAAGAGACATTATAAATAAAGCTATTTCAAATCTCCAAAGTATGCTAGGCAAATCCTACATTATAAATAAAATTTACAATCGAGACCTTCATTCGAGGCCGCAAGAGTCATATAACACTGTTTGTATCTAACGGCTAGTCCACTTGGCATTTAACTATTAGTTATTCAAGAAAAATACTTGTTGTGTTTCTTGAGCAATAGTGAAAGTCATGATCTTTATTTTCCTCTTTGGACGTAATTCTCACCGTAAAATCGTTTGCTTGAATGAAGAAGCTGCTTCACCAAATTTGTGGTCGCTACAATTCTTTCACTACCATAAAATTTGATCTTTCAACGATTCTTTGGGACAACTGGCATGTTCTAGTTAAAGATTTTGTTCCCTCTAAATGAATTCAAAAGGCACGATCAAGACTATAGACGCGACATGTACCTTAAAATTGTTTATATAAGATTCATTCAACTCGTTTGGAGGATAGCGATCGTAAGCTTCTACTTCATGACCGTGAATTAGAGTGCAAATTTCAATCTTTGAGATTAAGGCTTCCATTCAACTTTCAAAGTGATCCTAGCTAAAAATTTGTATGATCAACACTCGAAATTGACATTAGAACCTTTCAATCTATATTGTCAAAATCAAAAGAGAGCTTTGACTTAGGTTTGACTAACCTAGTCCAACATATATATATTTTTGTATAAAGAAATGCCAAAATACAAAAAAAATGTAAATCTAACTAATATCTGTCACATCCTCCTAATTGTGTAAATAATCTTTAGTATCAGAGCTAAGATTAGATAAACCAATAAGAGCACAAGTAGTAGTATAAGCTATAACAACATTAAGAGCCGAAGCTAGAGGAGCAGTAGTCTAAGTAAGAGCAATATGAGTTGAAATAGGAGGTATAGTTATTTACAGATTAGAGGGAAGATGTCCCCTAATTTGTTGAGACAGAGTTTAGCCATTCCTTTTATAGCATCTGATTATCACTAGACTATACATGTAAATGATATGTGGTGATCCTCTCATTTGTTTGCATGTTAACCTCTCATTGCAAGTCCTTGACAAAAGATGATGAGGCAGAAGAAGAGTTAGCACTAGAATCACCATAGATATATGGAGCCTGAAAACCCATGCCATAGATTCATCCCTTTGTTTTGCCCCCATTGCCAGCAAGAAAACCTCTCTCAACCACTTTATGAGTCTTACTATATCTTATACGTTGCTATGATAGTTGGTCATGCTATCTATTGATATTATCTTGCATTTTGTAAAATAAATATGATACTTCTAATAGTATAACAATAAAATTTTAATTTTAATTTAAATATGTTTTAACTTACATTAACAGTCCTAAAGCGTGTGTCAATGAGTGTTTGCATATCATAATCCTTTGTATGTGTATACATGAAGACATCAATAGGCATAACCTCACATCCCAACTATCGAGTCTATTATTAAGTTAATGAAAAGAATGTATTAAAAAACTTATTTAAAAAATAATGAGCAATTCAAAAAATAAAATTAAATCAATTACCAATCATTTGTGTGCTCTAAATGGGGTATAAATCCGATATGTGCCTAGATGGACGAAAGTTATGACCTTCTTTCTTTGTCCTCATGGTAAGGTTGGCTTGCCAAAGACAAAGCTAGAAAATTGAACGAACTCACTATGTTTGCCAATGGTTTCAGGTCTCATTAGGAACCTAGGTCTCCTTTTTATTATGTTTCAAATCATGAAGCTTATCCTTATAGAACAATACAACCTTCTTAAAGAAGATTGTTCGAACTGAGGTGTTAATCATCTAACCCTATTGAAGGTACTTCTACAATAATAAAAAAATACAAAAATTAATAAACAAATGAAATTAAATAATTGATAAGTATTTAGTTATGAATTAAAAACATTACATACCTTGATCTCTTCCCAATAGAAGGTCTTCACAGATTATGGAACCTTCTTCCACATGTAGCCATCTGGATGGATTTTCTACTTAAAGATCTTTTGGTATGCGCAGAAGCATTTATGAAATGAATACAAATTGTAAAAAATATAAAATTATTAGTGTGATAAAATATTTTATGAAAAAATAAAAAATAATTATTATGTACCTTTCATGTTGGAAACAAATCTGAGGTCATAATTTGATAGTGGGAACAATACAAGCATCATTAAGATTCGATGGCATAACTGGACCTCGAGATGTGGTATGATCTAATGGCGTAAATGAGGAGTTATAGTAGGGGATGAAGCATTAAACTCTTTAGACCTAAGTCCAATTAATTTCATCAATCATATTTAAACCTAACTCTAGTTAATTTAATCAATTGTAATATAGTGATTTCCTTTAATACTTCCATTCTTGACTATATAGGTGGAGTTTGATCTTCAACTAATTCTTAAGAAATACAATTTTTTTGCATCTAAATGGATGATCAGGAGGTAAGAATTTACAAGTCTTATCAAATCATGTGCTTACCACCGAAAGAGTGAAGGCACAGTATGTTCCATGCACTATGGACAAGCAAGTTTGCCTTGAGTACTCCAACCAAATAATATACCATAAGCAAGAAAATCAGTTACAATCCATAGCAAAGCAACTCACATATAAAAACTTTATTTTGTTGAAATATCATATGTCTCCACCCCAATTTCCTATAATTGTTTCAATTCTACAATTATAGGCTACATGAATACATCCAACTTCTATTTAGAGACTGTTTAGTCCAAGAACCAAAATGGAAATAAACATGTATTTCTCCTTCAAACACATCTAGGGAGGTAAATTATAAGGTGCGATAATAATTAGCCAATAAGAATATTATTGTCTAGATTGCCTAAAAAGTTGAAAACTATTAATGCATAATCTTAGATGAACATTGCAAATTTTAGATGCAAGTTGTGGATTCATATAATTGAAAATGCTTCCATGTGAGAGCATCTAAATAATGTTCCATCACACGCTCTTCCTCCTTATGCTCAACATGTCATCTTATATTTAGAAGCATACAAGAATATGGAACTTTTATTTTTGAAGTACTTGTACCTCAAGACATACACTTTGATATAGAAAAATCATAGAATATGCATATCCTTAAGTCATTATCCTCACCCTACTATAACATAAAATTATTCTTACAATGGTAAATATTCTTCATTGGAAGGCCTAAAACTTACATCAACTTCTTAGTGTTATACAAACTATCAACCATCATATTTTCCTCAAGCAGTGACTCAGTATGCCATTATAAAATATCGTTGTAATACCTTTCAAATGAAATGGTGCTCAAATTTCATATTCATCAATCATGTAACATTAGATAACTTAGAATGTTTTCATGACCAGGTTACAAATCCTCCTTAGCTGAATCAAGCATATCATACAACTTATGAGATGTTAGATTAGGGGCTTCACCAATTCCACTCTAATCAAACCCCAAACCAGTGGCATCCAGTATCATAGTTTGGAATTCATTAAGTTCTAATTCACTAGTATATACATTGTTAACTGGAAGCTCATGCTCATATGTTATAGAAGTTCTAGATCCATACATTTCACCATGCAAATACCATTTGCAATAGCCAGCAATAAAACCCTTTTATGTAAGATGTAATGATACGAATAATGTTGGATTGATCCTTACCCGTATGTTAAAGAATAGTTTCCCAAAGTCTATTAAACCAAGTATTGAAGTTTTGATCTTCAAATCCCAACTAGACCTCTAGAAAACTTTTTTCTAGCAACCTAAGTTATAAAGATTCAAAGTTGTGTTAACTCAAACCTTAAATTAACCAAGTCAATTTAAGATCAAAATTAACAAGTTTGTGAAATTATTAAGCCTACACTCAACAATCTCACTAGGACCACTCAAGAACTCAAAAAGATAATTTAATCTCACAAGCAAAATTGCTAATAATAATAATATTGATTGAATTCATTCCTCTTGGCAGAATATGAGGGCTATTTATAGCCCTACAATGATTAATCCAAAATCAATTAGGATTTGGTTTACATTCCCTAACAGAATTCAATATTTCCTAATATAATAAGGAAAAGGCAATCCTAAACTAAATAGGAAAACTAAGGAAGCATTATGATTGGTCAACAGGATTAGACCAAGATACTTTGCTAACTAAAGAACAACTCTTTCTAAATAGAAAAGGAAAAGGATTCAACCTAATGAGGAAATCCTAATGGCATTAGGAAATATTTCCAACTAAGGAAATCTTGCAAGAATCTTTGACTTTAGGCCTTATTTCCTTGGTTACATGAGCTGGGCTTCCTTTTACATGCCTTGGGCATCTTTTTACATGCTTTGGTCGAATTGGGTCATGCTTGGATGCTCTCCATAAGTTGGGCTCTATTGTATTAAGTTAAGTGCTCCATTTGAAGAGTTTAAGCTCCCATCAGCTTTTAATTGGCTTCATAGATCGTTTGCTCTTCTTAGGCTAATCAAAGTGTGATTCCTTGTTGTATGAATGCTTCAATTATATCCTTAAACTTCTTTAGCCTTCCCTTTATGATTGGGCCTTGAAGTTAAAGTGGATCCTTTGCTTTAGCCTTGGCTGTTTGCATCATTCCTTCCTTCCTCAAGAGGATTTGTCCTCGAATCTAGACCTATAAGAAAGCAAAAAAAAAAAATCAAATATAAGAACTAACAAAAAGAATCCTAATTAAACTTACCATACAAATTGTAAGTCTTTCCACCCGGATCAAATACAACACACATGGAACCACCTACAATAGGGTTAGTATATGCCAAATGTAGCAAAATTTTGGCAAAAAGAGTTTGAATCAAAATCAAATTTCTAAAATAAACCCTAGTACACATTTTTCATCTAGTATGGAGAAATACTAAAGCATCAATTTTCTTTAAAATAAAAGCAGTATAAGATCTAGGTTTATCAAAAGAAGATTTAGAAATCAAATAAGAACATAAAACATAAGAATATTTGAAATCAAAAGAAAACTTTTTTCCTAACCAACACCTAAAATAGAAAGAAGAATAAAACAATAGTTTATAAACATTAAAACAAGAAGAAGAACATTTAGAAAGACAAAATTTTGAAAAACAAGAACTAAGGTCTTCTAAAAAGAATACACTTCTAGAATAAAAACAAGACTTGCAAAAATAAGAATTACAAGAACTCAAACTCCTAGAATTAAAAGAAGACAAGCTAAAACAAAATTTAAAAGGAAACAAATGTTTAAAACAAAAGGAGTTCTTTGAAACATAAAAACATGAAGAAAAATGTTTATCACTAAAACAAAAAGGATAAAAATGTTCAAACATGAATAAGAAGAACTATCATGTTGAAAACAAGAAGAAAAACATGAAAAACAATTTGAAGAAGAAGAAATGGTAAGAGAAAGAGAAAAATATTTAGAACAAAAGAAATCCTTTAAAATGCATAAGCAAGTATTTAAAGAAGAAAACAAATTAGAAACACAAAAACAATACTTAAAACAAAAGGAACTATACCTAGAACATATAAAACAAGCACAAACATCTAAATAAGAATTAGAAAACTCCCTTTTACACAAATTTTCAACCTCACTCTTCAATTTAGCACCATTATCAAAAGTAGTATAAGTTAGGTTGTCTTGCTTACTAGGCACCTCCATTAAAAACCATTCTTCATAACCTT
>CATIWR010333156.1:0-11230 GCA_949677035.1 Omphalea diandra | reverse complement strand
TTGCATAAAATTGATATTGGATTGTGGTTGCATGAATAACTTCTTTTTCTCTTTTGTAAGTTTTCAATGGCAATATGGATTTTATAGAGAAATTAAAAATGGGCTGTTAAATTAGATTTAGAATCTTGAGCCAAAAATCTTCGTGCTGGGCAATCTCCGTTTTAATTGGTTTTCCTTTATTTTTTTTATGGTCATTGGTTCTTTTTTGTACTCTAATTGCCCTTAAGTCCTTGTCACTTTATTTTGCTTAATCCAAGTAGAAAATGCACAATTATTTAAATAGTATTAGCAGAGTGTTTTTACTATTTTGTTCATAAAATATATTAAATAGGATTTCTTTTTTGCATAAATAGTTATTTGAAAAATATATCCTCTACCTAACCAAGCTTTAACTTCAATAATATTACAATGCTACCTATAGATATTGATAATACTATAATAACCCTACAAGTTTAATAATATTACAATAGTATCTTGATATATCTCTTGTACAAATTGTAATTACCATCTACTTCAATAAACTTTTAACTTCATTAATATTATAGCAATACCTAAAGATTTGGATAGTATCGTAATAACTTAAAATTTAACAATATTACAATAATACCTTCGTATAAATAGTAGTTTGATAAATATATATTTTACTTCAATAAATCTTCAACAATAATATCCAAATATTTTGATCGTGTTATCCCTAACAAATATTTTAAGGCAAAGCATGTGATACAAAATTAATTTAGGGATTTCAAAACAGTCAATATCAAATTAAAAATAATCAAAGATATATAGGTTATATGAATTGTTAATCTCACTAATTAACACAAAGTTAATTGGGTTTCAATATATAGGTCAATTAAACAGTCAATATATATATATATATATATATATATATATATATATATATATATATATAGGGCAAAAATCATCCATCTAAGGCAATATATGAATTTAGGAACCATTAACCATGAAAAGAAGATTAGAGAAAAAGCAAAAAAAAAAAAAAAAAAAAGAGAAATACAGTTTGTATAGCAATATGTGCATATCCTTAAAATTTGAGAATGAAAGCCCTTATATGGAAGCTTGTATTTAAAAGTCCTACTAATACAAGAAGTTTTAAAGACTACATAGTTCTAACCTAATCAATAATTTTTAGGGAAAATTATATATTAAATCCTAAATTTTTATGAGTTTCACAAATACATCCCAAACTCTTTTTTCTAATTTTTAAATATATGAATTTTTAGATTCTTAACAAATATAGCCTTAAAAGGTGACATGGCAAATATGAACTAGAACTCTTGGTGATGTGGCATCCAAAGCAGAGAAGATTTGTTGATGTGGATAAAATAGCCAAATCATAAAAAACGATAGTGTTTTAAGCCTTAAGTGAATTAGTATTATCTTCACAAAACGTTGTCGTTTAATATCAAAATAAATGCATTTGTCTTCATTACTATGAGTATCATCTTCTACGTTTGAAGTTTGGGACTTTAATTTGTCTTTATTAGATTTTGGAATTGCGATGAAAGTGAACACGAGTTTTGAAAGTTTTGAATCAAACGCCTTCTCCGCATTCATTGATCTGCAATATCGAAGGGGAAAGAACTGCTTGAGGGGGAAGTCGACAAAGCTTCGAACAGTGTGGACTAATGGTAACTTAGGAAGGAGGTTCTGGGGATATGCGTATGAACGGGTAAGTCTAGTTTTGAAATTTGTTTTCAGTTTCTATTATTATATGTTTTGCATAGGCACTTTGTGATATCGCTTAATGAACAAAATTCACTGTTTTTATATTTGTCACTTCATGGGTAGTTATATGTTTGCATATAACAATGAATTTTGTTCTTGAGTTACTGAATATGGATTTCTGATTTCAATTCTATTATGAAATTTCATGTTGAGGATAGGAAAATGATAGAAAGTTGGATTGGAAGAATATCAGTTCATTTAAATTTCTGCAATTGATTTGTGATTTCGATTCTTTTCTCTTTGATTTTCAATGGTGAACTTGGTTTAGTGAGTGTTAGAAATGTTGATAAGCAACAAGGCCATGTGTTTTTCTGGTATAGTCTTGTATTCCTTAAATTCAAATTACGGCCTCTCTCGTACTCCATAAATGCTTTGTATAGAAACAAACATTTGATCTCCACCTAAATATGATATTGAAAATTTACAACTCTTCAATATTGATGAATGAAATAACAACAAAGATGCATAAATGGGAAGATAGCTCTTCTATGAAAATTTGGAATAATAATTTTTACAGGTCTATTCATATCTGTGTTACATATGGACAATTGTATTGTATTCCGCTTTCATATTTTTCAAATAAGTTTCTTTAATTGATAGGCGCTAGACCACTCCTAGCTAACACTTTACTCTTCATATTTTTCTCTAGTTTTTGTTCCTTTTAAGAGGATGACTTATTCTTCCTCTTGCACTCATTTATTTCTTCCATCATAATAAGATTTTATTTTGTATAAAGTAGAACTCAAAATGATAACCAAGAAGGTCATTTGATTAACTTAGATTAGTGTTATTTTTAAGTGTAACTCTAAAAAAATCATATTTGTATGTTGGATATAGGCATTACCTATACCTACTGCTGCTCAAGGCCATATTCTTATGCCTTTGGACAAACCCCACCACCTAACTTGTGGCATCATATAATCTTATGCTTGAGAGAATATGATAGTTAAAAGTATAGGGATGGAACACATCAGTTGCTCACTATAGTCTTGGGATCAAGATTTGATGCAAAGGCTACACTTCTATTAACTGTAATATTTTAGAAATACTCATTTCTATAACACTGGTAGTCCACATATTATTTCAATGGGTAGACAACAAGATACTTGTCCTATCTTTTTTTGTCAGTTTTGTTGTTGATTGTTATTGCATTAGTATGATAGCTAAAAAAGAAAAATGTAAAATATAATGATAAGTTTGAGCCACAAATAATGTGGTACTTAATAATCAAATAGCATTACCATATATAATAACGAAAAGATTGCTCTTATGTTTATTAGTTGTTTGGATTTAATTGGACATGTTCAAATCTGAATGGAAGCTTTATCCACACATAACTTCTCCATATACCAAGAAAGCCAATCTGCATGAACAAAAATTTGCATGTCAAACCTGCAAAATGCCAAGCAATTTTAAAGGTTGTGTGGTCATTTAGACGCACTTCATATATCTTTGATTTAGTTGTCACATGGCACAAAATTACACTCTCATGTGACCACATGCTAATGCTTACATGTGAGCTTATTTTTGACTAATCCAAGTCCATAATCAATTGTTGCTAGGCTAAGGGAAAACCTTGCTTCAAATTGTCATATATGTTTATAAGAGAATAATTATTTTGAAGAAAATACGACCAATTAAAATTAGATAATCTACCAAATCTTTGGATGCATTAATCTTTATGCATGAACTGACTCGAGAATTAAATGATTTGAGAAAGATCAATATTTAGTATCCTCAGAGAAATTTTTTCTCAATCCTCCTCCATAGGAAACTCCTACTATATTAACTAATGCGATAAAGATCAACAACAAAACTGACAACAAACATTTCTATACTCATTTTTATAACACTTTTTTTTCATGATCTTTTTTGTTACAGTTATTGTTGTGAATTGATATGAATTTAATTGAAATCATTATAGGGATAGCATTGTGATTATTTTCAGTGGCATGAGTAAAGGAACAGTACTTACATGGTGTATCTGTTGAATAGAATGAAGAAAAAGATAAGGCATTTGGAACACAAACAAAATTGTTGCTGTAGTGAAGTTTGTGAACTGAGATTGAAGTTGGAAGCACTTGAGGCAACAAAAAAATTTCATGAGAAGCATTTGAGGCTTTATCAGTTTGGAATAATCTTATGTAACAGGTTGTCATTATATAAAACAATATCAAATAATTAGAGACCTCTCTTTAAGTTAGTAGCAGTTTAATATGTTATCTGTTGTCTTGCCTTTTGTACTGTGAGAATGCAATGAAATGATGTAACATACCTATTTGTGACATGATTAGCTTTGTAATTTCAGTTTCAAATAAAAGTAAATGATGTTATTCATGTATTGAGAATTTAATATTAGTTATACAAATTGAATAATGTTTTATAGATTAAATGATCTTAAAATTATGCAGTAACATAAAAAATTTGATGGTAATAAACACAAGTCCTTTAGGCATCTAATATGATGTCAATATTTGATATTATACATTAGCAAATTAATAAAAACCTTGAAAACATAACTATTATGCACAATAATAAACTATGGCATATTACGCTTGAAATTTCATATCCAAACTACAAAATGACATAAAGATGGAAGTTGGGACTTGCAAAATAATAATTTTAATATGGCATCTTGTTCCCAAATGTTAACAACATTAAATAACCAAAATAATTCAATATATTAAATCATCGAATATTCTAAGTACCTAACTGGATTTATTGCATATAGAATAACATTAAACCCCCTATACTAAACTTCGAAAGTTTTCATTATTGCCTAAGTGAGCATTTGACACAACTGAACATTGGGAATAAAAGGGTTGGCTTTCATGAGCATTGTTGGTTGCCACAAAATCCCTTTCAGTTTCAGCAACAATAGTAGAACTATGAACAAATCTTCTATTTTGACCTTGAGGTACCTGCCAAATTGATTGCAAAATATTTCTCATATTACATTAATTAGTCAATACATTTCATTCATTAAGTACCAAGACACCACTAACTCTTAGGAATACATTTCCTCCATCTGCAACCATCCTCTCCAAGTGCCTTTGTAAATGCTCGGTTCTAACGTTATTCACTTCTTTCCTACTCGACTCCACTTCCTCACTATTAATCGGTTCTATTTGATCATCTAATGTAGCATTCACATTTCTCTTCCTCTGCCTAGTTACATTTTGTCTTGCTTGTGTAGTATTACCCTCTCTCTTCTTAGGCCTTTCTCGCTTACCCTAAAAATTGAGTAACAAAACAAAACAAATTTTTTAATTTGGCATATTTAGTCACATAATAAGCCTTCAAGTCAATTTCATAGTAATATGTAAAAGGAAAAGAACATCAGTTATGTATCAGAGGTGGTGGCCATATCTACTATGACCATTATGATATCCAACTCCATCTCACAAAATTTCAGTTGCTTTTTAGCAAGAAATACTAAACCTGAACATTACAACAATCTAAAGAAGCACTTAATCTCGATGCTTACTATTTAAAAAGAAAAATGTCTTGGAAAGCACCCCTTATCATCATAGCAGAATATAAAGCTCCTGTGACTAGGACACAGAGTATAGGGCAACTTCTTATTACACCTTATCATCATAGCAAAAAATCAAACAATCCTTAGAAGGTAGGAATAGTCAATATTGAAATGGAAAAAATGAAGGCTTCATATGTTAGAATCGCAAACATCTCATGATTATTGCTTAAACACCCATTATAATACCATGCACATACACCCATTATAAAACCATTAATATTGAAAATTTTCATACTGCTATTGTTTAGCTTCATTCCTGCATAATAATTTTAAACTCACCTAAATCTCAAAGTTGGCTATATAGCTCCTACAAGCAATGGTAATGGACAACTTGTTTTGCTTGCCGTCGAAGCCTCCTTGGAGAAGACAACTAAGTTCGTGTTTCAGCCCTAAGAGAATTCGTGTTTCAGCCAAATTCAAAACACAACCATTTCTTTTGTTTAAACAGGCTAAATCAACGTTGCCTTTTTTTTTTTTTTTTTATGATTTGGCTATTTTATCCACATCATCAAATCGTTTCTGCTTCGGATGCCACATCACCAAGAGTTATGGTTAGCATTTTCCATGTCATGTCCTTGGACTATATTTGTTAAAAATCTTAAAATTCATGTATTTAAATTAAAAAAATTATAAGATATATTTGTGAAACTCATGAAAGTTCAAGATTTAATATGTAATTTTCCCTAATTTTTATAATAAACTATGGACCTATTCTCATATATATAGGCTTAGCCGAAATAAATACATATAATAAAGCAAACTTAAGCTAATTAGCCCATAAAACTTCAAGCTAGGTTTAAAAAATGCCTTTGTAATGTTTTAATTTCAAAGAAATTAATGAATTGTATCAACATAAATCAAGTACTTAGGCAAATCACAACATCATTAAAGATTGATCTGTAAAAAGCATAATGAATCATTTCTTCATAGGTAAAAATCGCTCAAATCAAAACTCTCTTACTAGTTTGTAATATCATCAACCAACAATGTTGCCTAAAAAGAAATAATGTCAATTTCTTTTCATAATCATAAATGAACATCACCCAATAATCTCTTAATGAAGACATTAAAAATTAACTCAATTAAATTGTCCGAGGTATAGCTAATCCTTGTAATTTGATAATGAAAAATTCACATTAAGAATGAAGTTCACCCTTTGATCCTATAACAAAAAAGTAAAAAAAATATACTCAACTAAGACGTGCTTAATAACAAAATATATTCAACCATTAGCCATTCCATCATTGTATTGTCTACAAAGATCAGGATTAGGCTAACAAAACACCTTAAGAAAAGACACCTCTAAAGAATGGTAGGCATTTTGAGGAAAATTGAGAAACATTATGAAGATGGAGAGACACTTAAGAAAGATGAAAAGACACCTCAAGATATGCCTTCAGACATTGTGATACTTGTAATAATCTTTCTTCTGCCACTTCTTAGGTGGTAGGATTATATAGTTGTTAGAGAGCTTTAATTGGTCATCCTTAATAAGGCAATCAAATATTTCGTCAACCTTTATCAAATCAAAGAGTACTTTTTCATCAACCATCTAGTTTTTAACTTGTGGGCCTTATCCTTTCTTTATGGGTAAGGTTTAGCTAAAGTCAGTGCATAAATAACACTTTTCAAAGATAAACTTGACTATATTTACTTCTTGCTCTGCAGACTCCAAGCTCTTGTCATATTCCATTGTAGCCACATACGAGTCCTTATAATAATAATAATATTTCCCTTTGGATGAGGCTTTCTTCTACTTAGATTCTTATAGTAATTTTTTGAAATTGGATGCCTTTAAGTTGAGATCGTACAATCTCTAAATTTATACTCTTTGAAATATTTTTTGATCTTAAAAAATAATCTTTTGAGAGTAAAAGATACACAATAAGTTTCAAGAAACTTTGTATGACAAAGTGTACAAACCTTTTTAGACTTGAGAATAAACTTTTTGATCGACTCTTCTAACAAGTGTCTTTGTTGAAGCAAGGTCTCTAAAGTAATATAACAAGAAAAACTTATAGAATTCAATGTGAAACCTTTCCTTCATAATTTTCCAACTCACTACTGACCATGCTATGAGATTTATATGCCAAGTAAAAGTAGTCTTGGTGAGTGCGTTACTAAGAAATCTTTTACGGCTACATCTCCACATGCAGTTGAGCATCATGTAATATGTTCAATGGTCAAATCATTGTCTTCACCATAAAATAAAGTGAACTCTTATATCTTATAGCCCATTAGAAATAGATATAATTTATCCATCCATTCTAGATAGGTTTTCAATAAGTCGGCCTAGGAAATGGCTTCATTTATACTCCTATCTTTTATAATGCATTGATCAAGTCATATTGATCTAACTAGATCAACCTATATTCATACTTACATTAGGTCTAGTTCATCCCTTCTCCTATTGCACTTATCAAAAGGACAATGTTACCAATAATATCATAAGTAAACACCATACCTTATTAACATTAAAGTGGATGGAAGGGGAGCTTGTTGCTAGTAAATTGTTGAGGCTGTAAAAAATTCAACTAAAAGGTTAACTAAGGATGATTATTAGTAGCCACTAGTTGTATGATTGAGAATTGAATGCATCTCAAGGATTTGGTGATATGCCTTACTCATATGGGCGAGTTAAAATCTACACTAAACTTGGTTCCTTTGGAATATGATTTCTCCTACTACTAGTTGTTTTAGTGGGAAATCACCTACCTAGAGTGGAAGCTTGCCTTTCCTTAGGCAAGGTGGTTAATCGATCAGAATAGTTATTTATTTGGTTTAGTCCTAATCCAATGTCCTTTTAGACAACCTTGTTGTCTTTAAGTAAAGGCCTTATTGCAGTGACCATATGATTGATCATATTATTAAATGTTATATGATTTTTTATGGCAATTTGGCACGTCGTTTGTGAATAACTAACAACTGCAAGAACAAGTGATCATGGAAGAAATGTATGCCCTTGAAAATCGAGTGAGTCATTCACCTAAGTGGTGTTATCAGCCTAGTTGTTATCAACCATGACTGTTTGCCATCTTAGTTCGCTCTTGCAAATGTCAATTCTTTTGCATAATTCTCTAATTAGTCATATAAAATTTGATATGTATTTTCTTCTAGTATGCACCATGTCATGTCCTGTTGAATGTGCTTAAAAAAATATTATTTACTAAAATGGATTTTAGAAAAAAATCTATGATGCAAATTTATTTTAGAGATTCAAGATACTAGGTACTGTTAGTATCAAATTAGAAATAACCATGGATGTATATGCTATATGAACCATCAATTTCACTAATTAATACAAACGAATTTCAATATATAAATCAATTAAATCATCAAGTGGGAGCTAGATATGTAGGTTAAAGGCAATAAATAGATTTAGGAACCATTTATCATAAAAAGAAGCAAAAAAGTGAGAAATATTAGTTTGCATAGGAATGTATGCGTATATCTAAAATTCAACAATGAAGGCCCTTATACAAAAGCTTATGTGCAAGAATCCTATAGTCCTAACTTAACTAGGAATGTATGAAAATTTTTGTAATAAATTAGACACCTATTTTCAGATATTTGGGCTTAAGCTTGAATAAATACACACAATAAAGCAAGCCTAAGCAAATTTGTCTATAAAATTTGAAATTTGGTGTTAATAGACAGTGTCATAATAACTCTACAACTTGAAATAATATTATATTAATACTTTCATAAATTCAATTTACACTAATCACTTATAAAAACTTAAATAATTATTTATATAAATATAAAAATGATCAAATATGTTAATTGTTTAAAATACTACTAAGAATATAATTTCATTTTTTTTAGGAGAAGATCAATATTATTACTTAGGGAAAAATAGATGGGCCTTATTGAAACCTTATGAGGTGAGGCCCATAGGGAGAAAACTCTAGAGAGGAAAAAGAGTACCCCGTTACAAAGAGAACGAAACCAAGTAACCAGGAAACAAAAATCAAAACAAGAGGTGATGAAGCCATTGCAGCATTCATCATCCATCCACATCGTCTCCAATGCATCATTAAGCCTAGCTTTTTTAGTAAGAGAAATAGCGACAACATTAGCTTGGCGACGAATGTGCGCAAAGTTCACCACACCACAATCTCCAGCCACTATAGAGATATCACATACTATGAACCCAATATCTAACCGAACCTTAGCATCATGAACCAATGAGATGGCCTCCATCGAATTCGACTCCACCAACCGGTTAGACCCACCTCTAACACATTAATGGGGATGAGCACTGAAGGACAGGAGCAGACCTAGTAGCCACACATTCACCCTCAGCATTGCGAATAATGGGCCCTCGCTAGCCTCCCCAGAGGACTCGCTATAGCATCGTCGACGTTCAGCTTCATCATAACACCTGTCGGCTTGCACCCTTCGACAGAAATGCCCTCATTATTATCCCGAGACAATGTCACACTTGTAGCTTCAATGAAATCATCCAGGTAGCATATAGCTCTACTGAAGATAGTACTAGAATCATCCCCATACATCCCATGTACCATAGTACTGCGTTTGTGCCACATAAACCAGCTACACACACAGAATAGAGCGAACTCCCGAACATCCAGCTATTCCCAAAGTGCCAAGAATAAATCCAAGCAGTTGCCCATATTATATTTACGAATATAAGTCGAGAAATTACTGTAGCACCCCACTTTCCTAGACTTTAGGCACTCAAACAATGCGCGGGTGGATGTTTCAGAACCAAAACCACATCTCGGGCATGAAGGATCTGTAGGGACATGGTGTGCCATGAGATTAACTCTTGTAAGTATAATGTCCCAGTAGACCCTCCAAACAAAGATTCTTATTTTAGGAGGCACATAAATATTCCATATGAACTTTCACCATCCCGTTAGTGAATATGAAGCCCTATTTGTCCGACAAAGTAGGCCCGCCAAGTAGGCACTCTTAACCGAATAACAACCCCTTCTATCAAAGTGCCAATAAACCTCATCACTTAAAGCAAAACGGGGACGAGGGAGATTGAGGATTTCTGAAGCTTTAAAGGGTAGGAAAGATCATAACACCAACTGCTCGTTCCACTCCCCATTATCAAGCAAAGGGGAAGAAACTTTCGTGTCAGGTGGGACATATGGGGCCGACGAAATCTAAGGAATACGACATCGGTAACCAGTTGTCTTCATAAATCCCCACTGCCTCCCCGTTACCAATTCTCCATCGTAACCCTTCATTTATAAGTTCCCTGCCCCAAAGCAAGCTACGCTATAAAAAAGACGGATTAAACCAAGCGGGGCATAAAGTATCTATTGCCCAAGAAAATGTCTAGCACAAAGAACTCTCTGGCGACAAGGGAATCTGGCCTAGTGATGATTCTCCACACTTGTTTACCAATCATAGCTTGATTAAATAGGAACCCTTGCCACCCAAGCTCTTCAATTTACAAAGTTCTTCCCACGATTTCCATGGAAGGCGATGCGAGGATCCATCTAAACCCCAGCAAAATTTTGCACATGCTTGTTCAATATCACTAAGCACAGCTCTTGGCATTTTGAAACAAGACATGGTATAAGTGGGAAGACTTTGTATGACAGCTTTTACGAGGCACTCTTTGCCACCCATCGAAATAAGTTTTGAATTCCATGCAAATCTTCGCTAGAGCTCTCTATCTCGAAGATAACCAAACTGTACCCATTTGTTTTTCATGGAAAATATTGGCAACCCTCAATAAACTTGATGCTCGATAACCACCTGAATATCGAAGAAAGTTCGAATTGCCTCCATACGGGGACAATAGATCCCCTTGGCACAGCCCACGGGAAGGGAAGACTTTACCTACCACCGTACCATTAACGTTGAATGAGTAACTAACAAAAGAGATACACCTATAAATCATGTCCATCCATCAACTTTGGAAACCCATACGCCTTATAACCTGACAAAGAAAATCCAATT
>CATIWR010333141.1:0-41807 GCA_949677035.1 Omphalea diandra | reverse complement strand
TATATATATATATATATATATATATGAGTGATGTTTCAATAGTTACTACAATTTTTAACCATCTATGTTATTGCATTTTTAGCCTTTAGATTGAAAATCTAATGGTTTTGATTATTATAACCTGTAATTAATATTTACACTAAAAACTATAAACATTTATTGTTCAGTTATAAAATTAAAAATGATCCATGAAGACGTAACCATTGAAAACTCTTATATATATATATATATATATATATATACACACATATGATTAATTAACTTTGAATCATGTCACTAGCATAATATTTATATTCTATTCAATATATGATGCCAAAACCATCAAATAATATAGATTAGCTTTTAATCATATTATTAAATAAAATATTTAATTAATATCCCATTTATAATCATAAATCAAATATATATATATTATATAAATAAATAAGAATTAAACTTAAAATTTAATCTTTAAAATTAAGTTGCAATTTTCTATTCAAATTATTATACACTTATATTTATTTATTTAATAAAGTACTTATGGTGGTAGTATGTAAAGCTACAAACAAATAAATGAAGAAAATATTGAAAAGCTATGAATTTCACATTTATAATAAATTCATGAGTTTTATTTCATTAGCTCGCAATTTTATCTTAATTTTATGCAAGAATTATGTTATAGACATGTTAATTTATTTGTTTATGTGAATTCGTACGAATTGACTTGTGAATTTAATAATCAATGACGATCATCAATATTTTTACTTGGTTCGGTGTGACTCTGAAGAAGATTTGACATGAAATCACAGTAAAGAAAAATGATAAGAAGAAGGATGAGTTCGATATGATGTGATGTTTTGTTGTAACCGAAGCAATTATCCTAGCCAGCAAAATTGTTATACTCTAGGACCCTGTTTTATTAGGAAAGTTACTTGAGCCTTCTGTAGTGTGTTTAAAAGCTAGACAACATTAATGGTGATTGACAAATTATCCAAGCATTTTAGAGGTTAACCTTCCAAATTTGAGAGGAAATTGCTACCTCTAGGGATAGTTTAGATTTTAAGGGACTATAGTAAAAAAAATTAATTGGATGAAAAATATAAATTCTAATATGAATCGAGTTCATCATGTAGGAGAGTAAATTAACTAACATATATGATAGTAAATTAGTTAACTGAGTTCATCGTGTAAGATAATGTAAAGGAGAAATTATAATATGGATTCAGTTCTTTATGTAGGATAGTTAAGTAGTTAATACAAAAATATCATTTATATAATTTTATTATTTTATCAATAATATTCAGAATTACATATTTAAAGTGTATTATATAATTCTTTTTTATTAGATGATTCACTATCTATGTGATGAACCTAATTCACATAAAAATTTCTAGATAAAATGGCTTTTAGGAAGCAGTTCCCTCAGAAGATATGGAAAACAAATCTCCTAACATAGTTTCAATCTTTTAAAAGGTCAAAACTTAATCGGCTTGCCTATGATTGTGATTTGGTTTGAAACACAGAACCATCGTCTGGTTTCGTTTCAAGTTAAGATTCTGATTCAGTTCCATTTGAAACCGGACCCTGGCAATGACTATGATAACCACGGCCCACGGGGCATGGCAAACGGTAAAGGCTGTGATACGTTATTAGCCAAGCCGCTACAGAGGACGCGGACGCCAAATAACCCAACTTTCTTCAAAATTGCCTATTCCTTTTGGATTCCGCTATAGTGAGTACGTGGGAAAGACAAACCATTTGCTTTCCGTGCAGGTACAGAAGAAGAAAACAGATCTTCCACTTTCACAGAAGCTCCTACAGCTCCAAAACAAACACCCATACGTAATCAGTTCAGCAATCAATCCCACTTTGTTCTGATCCTCTCGTAAGGTGGGGGAAAGCCAAATCCAAGAGCAACTGCTTAAACGAAATTCAAGTATTATTATTATTATTATAGCAATCAATCAGGTACTCGTTCTTAGTTCTTACGCCATATTTTTTATGTTCGAATTAGGGCAAACATAATTCAACACGGTACAATGTGAATTTAGCTTTTACTTTTTGAAAATATTCAGATCAATTGGGTTTATGTATTGCTTTCCCTGTGAATCGTTGTTTTAAATTAGAAGTTCTGGTTGGATATATTGGGGCATCGAATTTGAAGATATGAAGGGGCGGTCGCACCGTTTCCAGAGTCATGACCTGCACGAGGACTGGGTGGATGGCTCCTGGACGGTGGATTGCGTGTGCGGTGTCAATTTCGATGATGGAGAGGAGATGGTCAATTGTGACGAGTGTGGTGTCTGGGTACACACTCGCTGCTCGCGCTACGTCAAGGGAGATGAGTTATTTACTTGTGACAAGTGCAAGGGCAAGAACAATAAGGATGATAGTGAGGAAACTGAGGTTGCTCAGTTGCTTGTTGAATTGCCTACCAAAACTATCCACCTCGAGAGTAGTTATGCAGCTAATGGGCCCCCTCTCCGGCCTTTCAGGCTCTGGACTGATATACCTATGGAGGAGAGAGTGCATGTGCAGGGCATTCCAGGTGGTGATCCTTCTTTGTTTTCTGGGATGTCATCTGTTTTTACGCCCGAGTTGTGGAAGTGCACTGGGTATGTGCCTAAGAAGTTCAATTTTCAGTTTAGGGAGTTCCCATGCTGGGATGAGAAGGAGGATGGTGATTGTAGAAATGAGGCAGAGAATGAGAATACTGTTGATAAAGGTGCAGGTGTTTTGTTTTCATTGGCCAAGGAGAGTGTGTTGGCAAACCCTGCAGCAGCTTTAGTTGGGATGACGGGGAGAGGCGAGGAGGGCAGTTTTGATGGGAAACAGTACTCGAAAGAGAGGAAGAATTGGGTTAATGAGGACAGTGAGGTCAGGCATTCACAGATTGTGGTTAAAAAGGAGAGGCGCTTACTTCAGCCAATTGTGATACATTCTAGTAAGAGAAAGAAAGAAGATGTGGGAACGCCCAAAGAGAGAAGTGGAAAGAAGAAAGCCAGAGCCGCGTACAAGGAGGTGGATGTGAATAAGAGAATTCCACATGTCTCTGGAACAGGTGATTTGATGTGCAATGCAATGTTTTTGTTCAGATATTTCTGTTCCTGTGCTAAATATTGTTTGAGCATGGTTGAATAGCATGAATGTTTAAGGGTGGTCACATGTTGTAGAGCTAGACATGCGCTTGTTGACTCCAATTCTCTTTTTTGTTTTTATTCTTATCACTAGCATTTACATCCACCAGTGATGCAAAACCATTGGAATTTTATGAAGACAGAGGTCCAAAGTCCGTCAAGAATGCGAGCCTGAGTGCTAAGAACAAGAATCTTACAGACTCAATTATCCAGGAACATGGTATTGAACACTATGTTTCTGTGGGTAATGGTGATGAGAAGTCCAAGAACAGTGCTACAATAATTGAGCGCTCCTCAGAAGCCTTATCTGGTGATATTGCTGGACATAATTTTCCAACTGTAGTTGGATTGCATGAAGGGAAAGCTAGCCATGAAGGTCCAGAAGCGGTTCATAGCTCTTCAAAATTCGATGATGTAGCTACATCAATACCTGAGCAAAATGATATTGGTAGAGTCCCTGCAGAACAAGAGGTATGCTTTTCCATGTGCATATTCTCTAATTGCAGGTTAAAATGTGTTGCTTTTTCTTTTACTAGTGATAATGCTGTCTTCTGTCTCCATATGATTCACGTTAATTGCCCTTTAAGCTGGTTTTGTGTTACTCATTCGATGCCTTTTAGTTGAAATGCTAGTCCACCTTTATCTCTTAGTTGATAGAGCCAGGAAGTCACACATGTAATGGGACGCATCCAGGCATGCCAACTGATGTGATGCTTCTGTTGTGTCGGCTTAGATTTAGAAACCAATATTTGAAAATGGAAAGAACTTTAAAAGGGAGGCACTACTTGCCCCTTAGCAAGTTCTTGGCAAACTTCATGTAAGTTTCAATTTGTTTAACAGCAATGTCCTGTTAGTTTCTCATGAAAGCTTTTGGTAGTCTCCACAGAATTTCTCATTTGCAATTGAGTAGATATTCATTGTAGAGACATGCTTTGCCAGAAATAGGTTTTAATTTTTAAACAAAAACTGAAGATACTTCATGCACTCAATGCACAAAATCTTTGTGAGCATTTGGATATAGACATGTTAAATTGCCAATGTACAGTGCCACCAGCAATTGCATAATTAAGAGCATTACTTTGAAAACTATTTAGGACTGGAAGATCACAAAAATGAATCTCATTGTTCTTCAATAGCTTTTATATATTGGAATTGAACAGATAAGGTGATGAGAAGGCCAACTAATCACTTGTAAAGAGGGATGCCATTAAACAGCTTATCCAATTGTCGACTACGTGATATTAAGAGATGTGCTGTAGATTTTCGCATGCATATGCAATCATTTATGTTATTTCTGTTAACAAATTCGTTGACCAGTGGTATGCAATAGTGCTTTGGAAAGATAATGGGAATTGCATTGTCAACAAAAAATGTAGCTCTTCTTGAAAGAGACACCATTTACATTCCTCTAAAAGGCTTTTGACTATCTTTACATGTTGCAATGTGCAGTATATGAAACATTAAAGAATTATACAACATGAATATATATGGTTATTTCAACCTTGGTTTTAGATATGGTAGTGATTAGTTATCTTTGTTTTTAATGTCAATGCTCTCCAGTGAGGATTAATTGTACTGAGAAACAAGTTGGATTTCAAACAAGGCAAGTTAAGTTAAACCGGAAAGGATTCTGGCTGAATCAACAAATTCTTCTGATTGACCCCAAAACTAACTAAGACTGCAAAACTAGGCATGGATATTTATCACAAGTAATTGCAAGGTAGTCCTTGTTATTAGTGATGTAGAATTATTTGATGTTGAAAGAGAAATGCTGATATGTAGAAATGTAACATAACTTTCTTTTGACAAGCAAGTTCTGATGATAACAATGTGCAGCTAGTAGCCTATGGTGCAGCTTGATGGGCACACTGACCTTCAATATGCATCAGTACTTATATTTTCATGTTTATTCTTTAAATTAGTCTTTGATCCATAAAGGTTAATGGTGCCAAGCTGTATTGGTGATGCAAGGCTGCAGTTGCTTTCTTATTGGTTTAATCATATGTTCATTTCATCTATGAATTTACACTTAATCCTCCATTTTGTTGGAATGACTTACCTTTGCTCTCTATAGGGAGATAACATGCCAAATGGTAACGTAGATGGTAGTATAGAAGGTTCTGCTGGAAGTGATGGTAAGCTTCCAACTGATGAGCTGACTACAACTGTTCCAGAAGTTGAGGACAATGAGATTAATGGTGATCATGACAGGTTTTTGAGTCCTGTGGAGCCTAATGTTAAAGTAGATACGGATGATGACAATTCTAGGGTAGTCTTGAGTGGTCAATCTTCTGTTGGTGATGTGAAAGATGTAGGGGTTTCTCATGGTAACATTAATGAAAATTCTAAACTGAATAATGCAGTTTTGAGTGTTTCACCATTGGATGACCATAAGGCTCAAGAGATAGAGAGAACTTCAGAAGCTGTTAGTGATTTTCATGCAGATAAAAATAATGATTTAACTAGTGATCCTTTTCAGATTAAACAAGAATTAGGGGGGTCTGAGGTTATATTCCCATTGCAAAAATGCCCTTCTGAACCTAAACTTGGTTCATCGTTTGTTGAAGAACTGTCAAAATCTGGTGGAACCGTCTTAAATTCTTCGGTGTTACCTACTCAGAATAAAATCGTTGTGTGTGTTGGAAAATTGTCTTCCACTTCATCCACTGTTGTGATCTCCAAATCATCTGCTTGTGACAACTTTAAGTCTGCAGATAATCTGGATTATAGTCATGATGAGAAGCAGCAAGTAATGTCTGAGTGCATTTTAAATATGAAGAAAGATCGTGCTGCAAGTGAAATAGGCACGATGAAGGATGAAGACAGTCAAGAAATGTCAAGAAGAACAGTAAAAGAGCGTTTGAAATCCTCAGTGAATTCTGCTTCTAAAGCATCAAACTCGAGCAAGATTTCACATACATCTGTTCCTAAAAAAAGTGTTTCAGATTCAAAAGATTCTGCTCATTATTCATCGAATAAATCATCCTCAGTGCAGAATTCGTGCGAGACAACTAGATTGCTGCAAAATGAATGTGGTTCACAAATTCATAATAAGGCATTGACTTCAGGTTTACCTCTAAGAGGTGAAAAGTTTAGTCAGTTTAATGGCCAATCATCATCCAAGGCAAATCATGCATCATCTATGAATCTGCCCCCATCTACTAATTCTTCTTCAACTCTAAGTGATGAAGAGGTGCAAACAGGATTTCCAATTCTTCTTATTAGCGTTGATTTCTTATTCATTTTCTTTTCAGCTGGTTCTGGTGAAACTCTCTTATTTATTTATATTTGGCAGCTTGCTTTGCTTTTGCATCAAGAACTCAATAGTTCTCCAAGAGTTCCTCGTGTTCCACGCGTTCGTCATGCAGGCAGCTTACCCCAGTTGGCGTCTCCAACTGCAACAAGCATGCTAATAAAATGTACATCTAGTTCTGGAGGAAAGGATCATATTTTGGTAAGATGAAATTGTTTATACACTTCCACAATTATCTCAGTCATGTCCCTTTTGAGTATTGTCTTTGTCAATCTATGTGTAGGTCAAGCATGGTCCTTAAAATCTGGTCTTGTAAGTGATAAAATTTTGCAGGTTTCTAGAAGAAAAAATAAGGATGGGTCTTCTCGCTCTCTTGAGCCTGATGATGAGGCTAAAAAGACTGACAGAATACCATTATCTCCTGATCGGAGGAGACAAGATGCAGGATATACAGCGAACGAGCCATCTAAGAGAGAGGATAATGGATCTCCAATAGCAATACATTCTGTTAAGAAAAATGTCCCTCCTACTTCTACCTCAACTGCAAACAGTGGCCCATCTTCCTCTAATGAGATTAATGACCATCATTTGTCTTCAGTACGTAATTCACCAAGAAATATTTCTGATGAGGAGACGGGCACTGCTCGGGGTCCTGTTCATCACACTCTGCCAGGTAGGTGACACTCAAGGAATTAGAATCAAATGTCTGTATGCTTTTCCCCTCTAAAGCATCACTCTTATATTATGTGTAATATTTGCATTATAATATATGTTCATATTTTTTCATGTATAGGCTTGATCAATGAGATTATGAGCAAAGGCAAGCGCATGACTTATGAGGAACTATGCAATGCTGTCTTGCCGGTATGCTTCTATTGGAATTTAGTGCTTGTAATTTGGTGAATGTTATCTTGTCTTTTAGAGTTATAAGATGTAATGCTGTGTCCTTCACTTCTATTTTTCCATTTGCAGCACTGGCATAACTTGAGGAAACATAATGGAGAACGTTATGCATATTCAAGTCATTCTCAAGCTGTTCTTGACTGTCTTAGGAACCGACATGAGTGGGCTCAGTTGGTGGATCGTGGTCCCAAGGTATGGACCATAACAATTTGTTCCATATGCACTTACACTTTTTTATTTGGCGAGTTGCAAATACTAGTTGGAATCTCCAATTTAAGAATTAAAGAGTGTTATTAACCCATACTGATAGCTTTTTTTATTGCTTTGCAAAATAAACTCATCTTAATATTATCTCATTGTTGCATGAGTTGCATGGGAATATTGAGGGAAGTATTTTTGTCATATCTATGTGTGTAGGGTGATTCTTGCTGTTGAGATTGTCAATAAAAATGATAAATGATAAATACACCCAAACCTATTGATTGATCATTCTGTTTCAGACAAATTCAAGTAGGAAAAGGCGCAAGCTTGATGCGGAGGAATCAGAAGATAATGACTATGGCAAAGGAAGAACTGTGAAGGAAGGTGAAGTTAAAAGCTTTGAGTCACAAAGAGAGGAGTTTCCCAAGGGCAAGCGGAAAGCAAGGAAACGAAGGCGTCTGGCGCTGCAAGGAAGAGGAGTAAGAGAAATTAGGAAGAGCCGGAAGGATATGCTCACTGATGATGATAGTGGGCCATTTTCTAATTCGAGCGAGGACAGTTTGTTCAGTGAAGATGAGATTCGGGGTGGTGGAGCTGGTCCAGTTGGAAGTGAGGCCTCAGCTAGCTCAGATGAGAGAGGGACGACATAATTCTTAATGTTGAGATGTTCTGGAGTTCAGGAGGTGGCTTCTCCATTTTGTGCTGTGGTCATTCCACCAGTGGGGGGCCACTACCAGTAGTTTTCAGAACTCATGGAATTTTAGCAAGCACTGTATCTGCCATAAGAGTCACTGTAGATTTTGAATGAGTGCACTCTTATAACCAGTTCATGCTATCATTCACCTTCTGTCCTGAAGGTCGCTGTTGGGGAGCATAGACTTGACTGGGAGTTATCAGATGATGGAGGCTGGATGCAAGTCCGATACATGTGTAATTTTTTTGACCTTATGGAGACCTTTTTGTGTAGAGATATAGTGATGACCCAAGCAGGTTCTGAAAAAATTTGTAAAAGCAGCAAGGAATTTCTGATTTTTGCTGGAAGGATTATTGGATATCTTGTTGCAGTAACTCATTAATGCTATCCTTTGCTTGATGTGTTTGGTTGGGAATCTGTGTAGGATGTATGAAGTCCAACATTGGAGAAGTTAAAGATGGGGTGGTGATTGGAGGAAGGAGAATTTTTATGTAGACTTAATTTACTACATAGACTGGTGAATCAAAAGAGACATATATAATATATTTTTGAGAAATTTATTATTCATTGAATTCACCACTTAGGATGGTGAATCAGTTAATTTTAAAAAGTTTTTATATAGTTTTCCTATTTTGTTGGTGATATTTCGTATCTTTCATAATTTCAGACTTAAAATGTTTTTGTGTAATTTTTTTTTAAAAATTCTGAATATGGGCTAAAAATCCGAAAAGCTAAACTAAACAATCAAAAGAAACACCGCATTTATCATGGCCTAACCAAATATCAAGTCAAGCAAGAGTTTAAACCAACCGATGATAATCAAGTTCGAGGAAAATGACGCAAGTAACAATTCAATCTGTTGCAAAATTTGGTTTTCGTAAAAGATGCTGTAGGAGAACAATGCCAATCTTTTAGCATCAAGATCTTAATCTCCTAAACAATAGGATCATTAGCCGAGCAAATGCCCTTAAAATCATTATATTAAATGCAAACTCATCAACCCAATGCTTCAAAAGGTTACGAATCAAGTCACCAGCAGAAGCAGAGTCATTGCCCTAAAGGGGCACCATTAATATTAATTTTGTGTCAGTTAACTCGGAGGGGTTCATCAGTATTAATTGTGTAAATTGTTTTGTGATTGGCCAGTTCACCATGAATCCAGTCCACAAAATAATATCTTTACACTTTTTGAGTATGGAATTATAAGAACTGCGAAACATCACTGACAAAATAGTATATTTTACCATTGATGATGAATTTTATATATTGATATCATATTATACTAATTGATTGTATTGTTTTATTTTGAATTAATTTTTATTTGTGTTATATTTTCTAAAAACGATATGATAATTTTAAAAATATTAATCAAATAAAATAATTGCTTAGTATGTGTTAAAAAAATTATAATGTGATTTCTATGACCCATATGGACCCCATAATATTTGAGAATTTTATATAGTCATTGAGTATGAAATAGTATATTTTTATATTTTTTTGCTTGAAGAAATAATATTTTTTAATATGAAATCTATATTATATTAGGATTATTATTTTTTAGTTGATTTTCAATTATGTTATATTTTTAAAAAATGATGTAATGATTTTAAAAGTGCTAATAGAATAAATAATTTTTTAATACATAATAGAGAAATTATGTAACATAAATTTTAAGACTAGAGTTTTATATATATATAATTTAACGTCTTATGTTTTATCATGATACGTAACCATATTTGATTGATTATCGTAGTAAATTAGTGATTAGCTTAAGCATACACGTGCTTTGATTTTAAATTATAATTTTAATATAAAATTTTTATTGTGCTAAAAATTATATATTATATAATATGTATTAATTTTTTGTTATTTAAAAAATAAATTTTGTTAATAAAAATTCTTATGATGTAGTAAAGTTATTGTTTTTATTTAATTATATTAGATTTTAAAGATGATATGATAATTTTAAAAAATTATTTGAATAAAATAATTATTTTATCTATGATAAAAAGTTATTTTTTTAAAATAATTATAGTTTTAATAAAATAAGATACTTATTTTTTAAAATAATAATTATAAAAATATTTAATTCATGCTAAAAAGTTATTTATTATAATTTTTAAGTTCAAAATTGATAAATTATATATATATATATATATATATATATATATATATATATAGCATAATGATTGTTAGGCATAGAGATGAAAGAAAAAAGAAAAAAGGAAAGTTGTAAAGGGATATGAGCTTTAACTGTGCAGGAAATGAAAAATCAACCTTACCGTATCTGACAAAGTAGTAGTAAAATGTGTTTGAGTTGGAAATTCCAACAAGCAACACGTGAATGATTGATTTGAGTTCAAGTTTTCATTTTCATTTTACATATAAGAAGAAAAAAGCCAAGCAATTTTATATCATCAGCCCTAAGAAGGAAAAAAATCGAGCATGAACAGCAAGGGAGGAGGATATGAATGAATGAACCCATCTTGGAGGAAGATCGGAAGAAGGAAAAATAATAATAATAATAATAATAATAGAAAAAGAAATTGGTGGTACAAGGGTATAGTGGTTATATTATTTTCGGGACTCCGTGTTGGAGGAGGTGGCTATATTAATAACCACAACGACAACAGTAAACCGGTCCGTGGCGACTCCGGGTTAAAAAAAGAGCACCACGAGGTCGTTCAACACCAATCAGACCCTTAAATCTAGGGTTCTCTCTAATATACCTACTTCTCCCTCTTCGATCTGCTTTGCTTATTCAAATCTGTTGAAACTATTGATTGATTACTGGCTGCAGATGACGATCGCTGATTCTGGTTGTATGATGGAGAATGGAGGGACTAGTTGCTTGCCTTGCACGGCTGACCAGGAGAAACAGATCGTCAAGGAATTGATGGATGACGCTGACCTTCATTTAAAAGAAGGCAATTTGTACTACCTCGTTTCTTCCAGGTTTTTTTTTTTCTTTTACTTTTCTATTCCCGTATTGGTTTCATTCCGATTCTATTTGATTTCCATATGCATTCTCTTTTTCTATCAATTTTTAGACTTCCTCCGCATGTTATTCTTCTTTTGGCTTTCAATTTGGTGTTAATCTTATATACATACATATTTATATATATATATATATATAATCTTCTTTTGGCTTTCAATATCTATAAAATTAAATATTGTGTGTGTGTGTGTATAGATTTGGAAATTAGCATTTAGGCGGCTTTTGATTGTTGTTTGATTCTAACTTTGAATGCACGTCATTACTGATTAGCTTTTGTAGATTTTGTGATAAGCTTTAACAATAATATTTTATCGTTTTTATACAAATCTCACCAGTCATGTCGTGCTTGTTTGAGAAAGCAGTGCTCCCGTAGAAGCTGATTCTTCTAACAAGTTGTTGAAAAAAAAGTAAAGAAAAACATAGTTATTGAAGTTGATGAGTTTAGCTATGTTTGGTCTGATGAGGCAGAATAACATGTGACACATGCATTATGTTGTAGCCTGACTGTCATAATTCTGTAATCTTTTAAATCCTTCTCTAATGAATTGCAAAATTGTGCTTTGCTGTTTCTTCAGTTGGTTTGTTGCCTGGGAGAGGTATGTTGGACAGAGCAGTGATGGGCGTTCTTCTGATTCTCAAGATATGGATGTTATTCCCTTGAGCATGGCTGATAGACCTGGTCCCATAAACAACTCTGTTTTGGTTGAAAATGGTGAGGGTGATGATCTAGAGCTTGCTACAGCATTGTTGGAAGGGCCAGACTATGTTTTAGTTCCTCAAAAAGTTTGGGAAAAGCTTGTAGAGTGGTAATGAATCCTCTCATTATGTTGCCCTTGTTTTGGGTTTCTAAATGTTTGGCTAAAATAATTCCTTAATTTAGGAACACAATAACCTCCATAGGTATAATTACAGTTAGTACATAATCATGTGTTTCGCAATTGTACATATATTTTTCTGTTTATATTAATGGTTAAGTTCTACTATATCTTGTTGTAATTTAAGTTCTTTTCCCATTCTCACTATAAGAATTCATAAAATTTAGACCAACGATGAACCCTTGAGATATTTGGGCTATTCTTTAACTGTGTCTTCTCTTGTATTTCTATTCTGTTCTGGTCTTTTAGGTACAAGGGAGGACCAGCATTGCCAAGAAAGATGATTTCACAGGGTGTTTCCAACAAGAAGCAGTTTAATGTGGAGGTTTATCCACTTCGTCTTAAACTGATTGATTCAAGAGATGATAGTGAATTCATCATAAGGTTAAGCAGAAAGGTATCCGAGATGCAGTTAATGCAAGCTAATAATTTTATAACAGCAACTTTGATATTGGACAGATTAGATTGTGCAATGTGGACTCTTTCATCATGCCAGGCCTGGCCTGCCAAATAAGTAGCTCTAATGATGAGGATGCGGGTTTTAAGGCTAAAATTGCTGACTAATACAACTTGAATTGTAAAGTCAGTTTTTACCTGCCAGAAGGATGGCAATAATGTAAACAATGTTGTAGTTATTGAGTTATGTACAGATGCATACCTGAAAAGGCATGGGGGGAAATTTCAATTCCTGAAGATTGTCATTTTTCAAATTTTTTTTGTAATTTGTTTATTTGTTCCAGGCTTCTCTGCATGAGCTTTATGAGAAGGCGTGCACTCTTAGAGAAACAGAACAAGAAAAGGTTAGCTTTAGTTTTTTTATTTTTTAAATTACATCTATGTTCTTGGGGTTTGCCCATGACTACAGGCCAGGACAGCATTTATTATAAAAATGTAATCAATGCAAACCATTGCTTCATTCCTAACAGTGAAATCCAGAGCATGTACAAAATGTATGATATCCTAATATGTCCTTAGATACTATAGGGATAATACTATAGCACTTATTTGAAAAAAAAAAAAAAAAAGAAAGATCACAATTATCATAAAAGAATTGTTGTATAAATTCCCACAATCTATCCAAAATACTAGTTCCAAAATCCACTTTACATTTATCTTGTTTGATCCACATAAAGTGTTTTTTTTATGTGATTGATATCATGTTATTTTATTACATATATGTGATTAGTTTTGAATGATTGCTTTTAAATGTTTAATTGGCTTTAGGGAATATATATATATATATATATATATATATACATATTGCTATTTCTTGAAAACTTTTCATGGTTTCCTCAGCCTCAATGACTATAACATAATTCTTTAACCTTTAATATTTTGTTTAGGCATTATCCAAAATTTGCAATTGAACCCAAACCTTCTAAAATATGCGATTATATCCAAATCTTTATATATTAATTACAATTATACCCCTTGGTCAAAATTGCATAGAAAATGCAAAATTTTCTTTCTATTCTAAATGAAAAAAAAAAGTTTTTGATTGTGTTTTTTTGAAAGGGAAAGGTAGGTAAAGAGATACAAGAGAAGAATGGGAGTATATTTTTTTTTTTATAACACTGTTTAAAAATCACATTCTTTTCCTTCAATTTTAACTAGTGGGTACAATTGCAATAAATCACTAAAACTTTGGATATAGTTGCCTATTTTAGAAGATTTGGGTTTATTTAACCTTTAGACCTTCTATTTATTGTATTTGGTCCTATGTTATTGACTTATTTCTTTGTATGCTTTGATTTATGATTTTTGTTGTTCTGGTTCTATTTTATGTTAACAGGTCATCATATGGGACTATTTTAATAAGCACAAGAATTTACGGTTGGTTGATTCTAACCAAACCCTGGAGGAGTCAAACTTGCAGATGGATCAGGAGGTACATATACTACAGCCTATAGATGTATATACATTTTGGAAAGCTGATTTCACCATAATGGCCCAAGAATCATGTTATTGTACTTTTTGATTTTATATGACAAACTTAGCTTTCTTTTCCCATCATTTCTGCCAATATTGAATTAATTTCCAAAGTTATCTTGTGATTGTCGTGACTTTTATTTTCAACTTCAGTTTCCCTGTAAGTGGTGGCCTAATATCACCTGAAGAACTATAAGGAAAAAACTGATGAATGCAAAGGAAAGTGCTTTGAAACCGATAAAAATATCATTGTAGTATAGTCATCTCAAAATAACATTTCTACCCATTTGTCTAGAATCAAACACAGTGATTTAGAACCTCTAGGTGAATTGATCAATGTACTCTTAGTGATGTGAATTATGAAATATATCTTGTTATTGTGCTTCATTTATCAGTGTATTTGACACATCCTCTTCTGTGCACAGATTCTTCTGGAGCTGCAAGTTGATGAGCCTTATGCTTCACAATCTGGAAAGGATTCAACGGGAAATGAGTTGGCTTTGGTAGCCTTGGAACCTTCAAGGACCTCCTTGTCAATTGGAGGAGGGCCAACATTGTCAAAGTCAAACGGTCATTCAACTACTTATAGCTTGACCTTTAGGCCAGGAAGTGCTTTGAACTCGGGATTCACAGATGTGGATGATGGATTTGGTGCTAATGCTGCCGTTAGAAGAGGTGAAAGGGGAGGTTTGGCAGGATTGCAAAATATGGGAAATACTTGCTTTATGAACAGTGCTCTTCAGTGCTTGGTTCACACTCCCCCACTTGTTGAGTATTTCCTACAAGATTACTCTGATGAGATCAACACAGATAATCCTCTAGGAATGCATGTATGCAGCTACTCTTATTTATCTCATTTAGGTTTTCCTTATGAACTTTTGTAGTACCCAGTAGCTTTATTTTCTAAGTACTCAACATTGAATTGCTAAGTCATTTTGTAGTTGTGTAGGGTGAGCTTGCACTTGCATTTGGTGACTTGTTGAGGAAGCTTTGGTCTTCAGGGCGGACAACAATTGCACCACGTGTATTTAAGGGAAAACTAGCTTTATTTGCTCCTCAATTCAGTGGGTATAATCAGCATGATTCTCAAGTTAGTATTTTTTGATGTCCATATAATTAACTTTTCTGTAATGAATTAGATGTACAGATCCATGTAGGGCTGTATACTGAGCCAAACTTCTTCAGCTCATTGCAATACTTGCTTGAGCTCACTTCTTATCTAAACATCTTTACAAACTTAAATAGCTTGAGAATTCATCTGTATCTTGAAAATTATTGTTGACATTGTATTTGTTCAATACTTTACAAATATAGTTGTAGAATAAACATGAACTACTTTGGAAATGAAGTTTGAAATTATGATATGGCTATTAATGTACATTTATTTCATGCAAATGGCAGCCTTAGATATTATTCTAAAATTAGATATTCTGTTAGCCGGTTAAGCTTGTCAGAAGCTACAGTTCATTCAGAACAATTTGCAAATCACACTTGACTTTTAAGGTTGAATAATATTAATATCTAACAATTCAAACTTGATTTTGTTTCTTTAATTGTTGACTATCCTTTATTTTGAAATTTGAATGGTAAGGAGTTGCTTGTTTTTCTTTAGGAACTTCTTGCATTTTTACTGGATGGGCTTCATGAAGATTTGAATCGGGTCAAGCAGAAGCCTTATATTGAAATGAAGGATTGGGGTGGTCGTCCAGATGAGGAGGTTGCGGATGAATGTTGGAGAAATCACAAGGCTCGAAATGATTCTGTAATTGTGGATGTTTGCCAAGTAAAAGTCTTGCCTTTTATTGTTATAGATGATGTGTGCAATAAAGTTTCATGTATTCCGTTAACTAGCACTAAATATGTTGAACAATGATGTCCAGGGACAATATAAGTCAACGTTGGTTTGCCCAATTTGCAACAAAATATCAATCACTTTTGATCCTTTTATGCATTTGTCGCTACCACTACCTTCAACTGTCACTCGTTCCATGACAGTAACAGTGTTTTATGGTGATGGAAGTGCTCTTCCAATGCCATACACTGTGTCAGTCCTCAAAAATGGTCATTGTAAAGATCTAATTCAGGCACTGGGTACTGCATGCTGTTTGAGAAGTGATGAAAGCCTTCTGCTGGCAGAAGTAAGTAGTTTTTACTTGTTTCTATTTTAAAGTGGGTTATTTTATTTATAACTGCTAAGTTAGATTTGATCCTTGACAGGTGTATGATCATAAGATTTATCGTTTATTTGAAAATCCTTATGAATCGTTGACTTCTATAAAGGATGAAGAATATGTTGTGGCCTATCGGCTTTTGCAGAAGGGAACAGGGAAAAAGAAACTCGAAATTGTTCATCATGAAAAGTAAGTTTTTACTTCCTTGGAATTCTAGCTGCTATGGGGAGATATGCAAAGTCCTTTGCTTTGGCTGTCAATGCCTCTGATGAAGAATGATTTAGTGCAATAACAATGATTGTGCATTCTCATGATCTAGCAATTGGTTGAGTATAACACAGTATGCATCATTGGTGATGAGTAAATTTAGTGTTTTATGCAATGTAACTTCTAATACCAGGTGAATGAGTGCAAGACTTTGTGTGTGATGTGGGGAGAGGGGGAGAGAGAGCAAGAGAAACTGCCTTTTCTATGGGGCCATTATCTACTAGATGTCATGCCTTTTTTTCTTTTTCCTTTATTTGTTTGGAGTGAAGTATACAGATCAAAGCTTTTGGATTTTGTAGGTCTGTATCAGACTTTCTGAAGGGCAGTGGAAGGAAAGATTTTGGAGCACCTCTGATTACTTACTTGGAAGAAGACTTGCCAAGTGGAGCTGATATTGAGTTGGCAGCTTCTAGACTTCTGTCACCCTTGAGAAGAACGCGTTCATCTAATGTGGTTCACAATGGCAAGGAAAATGGTTTTCTTTCAGAAGCTAACGGGGAACCATCAAATAGCTGCAATGGCGACCAGCCAATGGACAGCATAGAACTGGAAAACACATCCAGCCATGACTTGTCATTCCAGCTCTTCTTAACTGATGATCGGTATTCAAGTTGCAAACCAATTTTTAAGGATTCTGTCATAAAATCCACAGCAACCCGTATAAAGGTTTTCCTCGAGTGGACTGAGAAGGAACAGAAATTATATGATCCCAGCTATCTCAAGGATCTCCCAGTGGTTTATAATAAAACTGGGTTTATGGCAAAGAAAACCCGGCAGGAAGCTGTCTCTTTATTTTCATGCTTGGAGGCCTTCTTGACAGAAGAACCTCTAGGGCCTGATGACATGTGGTACGAGTTTGTTTATTTTCTCTACATTTTCTAAAATACCGTTTAGAATTCCTTGTTAATGGTCTTAATATGATTATATTCTCACATTAACATCCATGTACATTACTTGATGCAGGTATTGCCCCAGTTGTAAAGAACATAGGCAAGCCACAAAAAAATTAGATCTGTGGACATTGCCTGAGATTCTTGTCTTTCACTTAAAGCGGTTCTCATACAGCAGATACCTGAAGAACAAACTGGATACTTTTGTTGATTTCCCCATTCATAACCTTGATTTGAGCAAATTTGTTGAAAGAAAGAATGGACAATCGTATATGTATGAACTGTATGCCATCAGCAACCATTATGGTGGTCTAGGTGGTGGGCACTACACTGCTTTTGCAAAGGTAATAGACACTGCATTCTTAAATCATAGATTGAATTTGAATTCGTTGAACTGAGGAGCTTTTTCATTGCACTCCATTTTCTCTACATTATGTTGTTATTAGCTGTTGTACAGTTCAGGGCATTTTAGATCTGTGAAATTAGCAAAGATGCTATACTATAAAGCTGTTTCATATATATTCTAAATCTTTTATTTGACACCAAGTAAGCTACTAATTTAATATGCAGACTAAGTGATTTACTTTACCAATTTGTGCAGCTGATTGATGATAATAGATGGTACAATTTTGACGACAGCCGTGTTTCTTCCGTTAATGAGGCTGAAATCAAGACTTCAGCTGCTTATGTGTTGTTCTACCGAAGGGTTGAAACTGAAACAAAGGTGGGATTGGGAGGGACATCACAGGGCGATTCAATTTCTTGAGAAGCCAAGAATTTTAGCATCCTATGCTGTCCTTGGAGTTCAGGCCTTTGTTCATTGAAGACCAAGCGGACAGGTCTAGCCTTTCTCCCCAGTTTCCTGAAGATGTCATCATGCTGTCTAAGCCTCTCATAAAGGAACAGATGAATCTGAATCTGTCTATGCATGTGGCAGCAGGTGGGATGAAGATCGGCTGGCAAAATTATTTTATTAATTCTTTTTTGTGAATCCTTTGCTCAATGTCAGTCCGCTTATAGATCCCTGATTATTGGAGCAGAGGGAAGCCAGTTTCTCAATACCTTTGGAAAAAATGATTTGATGGTAGGGTAAATGCTTAGCGTGGTTTCTTCTCGTTTAGGATTATTCATTAGAAGAATTGTGCAATCTACCTTAAGACGGATTCAGATGAATTTATAACAACGACGGGCGCATGTGTGATAATAACCCTTTAATTGTGTTATTATATGATGTTATCTTTTTAGCATTTACTCAAGGAAATGCTGAAAGCTTTGTGGATGCTTTAGATAAATTTGAATGTGATTTCGAACCCATAAACTTTTGTAAATGGGGACTATAGAACCTTTGAGATTATATTTGAAAATATAATCCAAATTGTTGGTGTGATATCAGATATCATGTCTTGGAGTTGTAGAAATTCAGAATGATTGAAATATTTGAGTCGAGTCTGCATCAAGTGTCTGAACTATGGAATGGAGGACATAGAAGATGTTAAACGGTAAGAAATTAAAAGTATGACACAAGCAAGGATAATGAACTAAATAGTCTAAAGTGAATGACTCCAAAATATATATTATAAGATAAATGAAATATAAGAACAAAGTGAAAAAAGAACGTTATAATTGAATAATTGAATGCCAACGAGAAAGAGCAAAAAGTAACGCTGATTGCTCTGAATTTTTTATCAACCTAAGCAAAAACGATTGGTCCACTTAATAAAGACGACAATAATGAACAAAAGTAGGTTAGTACCGAGATATTAAAGAGTGGATCGAGAATTTATGCCCAAGCAACTTTGTGGCAGTCCACTATGAATAAATGAATTGGAGGATAGGATGCTTTGTAGCTTACAAGTAAAGGAACAGAATACTGCGCCTTTCCCCATCTCCCAAGCTGCCTCTTATTCCTCCCTCTTTTTTTTCATGACTTTAACGGCTGATTTTGCAGTAGATGATGACGATGTTCAAAAGGGAAGTCTAAAGACCCAGCAGATCAACAACGTCAATGGAAACAACAGATGCCTGATCATAACATTAAATGCTTCCTGATAAATGAAAACATCATCAATTCATATCGGAACCAAAAACAGAGAGCAAACAAACAAGACGTCAACGTATTCGCTTTACTTTAACTATTTGCACGTGAACTGATTATGATTAGAAATCTTATCAAATGCAAATAGCATAATCATAATAAATCAATTCATCAAATTCTCAAACACTAACCTTTGCAGCGGAAATGGACAAGTAACCGGTGGACGAGCTCTCGGTCGCCGACGGTGGCGTCGCGCTGGAAGTAGTAGTAGTGTTAGTGTTAACAGCAGCAGTGGAGGAAAATCCAAGAGAATAAGCGGCAGTTCCGTCAGGCTTAAAAAGCCCGTAATTTCTCTCCGAAGTGGGACCAGGCTTCATATTCTCATTAAACAAAGCAAACACATATATATTCAAATCCGTACTCGGTCTCATCGGCGTCCCCTTCTTCTCACATATCGCCTTCAACAGGTTGCCGTTGTACTTCTTTGCATTCTCGGGCGTCGCTCCCGCCTCATCCGCGTCTCCTTTCGACGGCCATCCGGTCTCCGATATGTGAATTGGAAGCTTCTTGTAGCCTAACGATGATAACGCAGAGTAAACGGCGTCAATCTGAGCGAACAGCATGTTATCGTAGTGAAGGCTCGACGCTGGATCTACGATTCCTTGATTAGGCTGGAAGAGTACGAAATCTAAACTCACTTGCTTAGGATTAGCCTTGTAAGCGAAGTAGGGATACGCGTTGATCAAGAAAGGAGAACCGGTTTTAGCGTGGAAATTCAAGATGGGAGTGACGCATCCGACCAGATCCCGGCGGAAAGCGCCGGAGGACGGAGGATAAGAGGTTTCAAGGATGGCAAGGGAGTGTGCAGTGGTGACGCTGACTTGCTTGTCTAGGCCTAGATTAACGAGGGCAGTGTGGACGGACTGCATAGCAGGGAGGAGGTGGTTGGTGAGCGAGGTATCGTTGAAGGTTAAGACTTCGTTGCCGACGGTGATGCAGGTGATGTTAGTAGCAGGTAAGTAAGGTTGAAGGTAGGATTTGACCCAGGCTTGAGCTTTGTCTGGATCTCTCATTTTGGATAAGTACTCGTTTCCTAGTCCTACTATGAATTCAACACCTGTGTTGGCGAATGCACGGAGGACTCGGGGATCTGCGTCGTAGAGTTTTACCTTTGTGGCGCCGATTGATTTTACCAGAGGAACTACATTGTCCGGTGATGGAAGGTTGTCTGCTATCTGGCCATAGTTTATTCCAATTGAACTCACAGTACCTGTAATAGAAAGGAAAAAGCAAGAGAGTGAGAAATGCTTTTAGCAAAATATTGATGCAAGAAAATAAGTTTGAGGGATAAGTAAGCAAAGTACATGAGATGGAAAGAATAAGGGAAGCACAGTAGTAGAGAGTAGTTAGTAATAAATCCATTGTTTAGTGTAGAAAGAAAGATTGGATGTGTGGATGGGTACTAGTAGAGAGAGAGAGTGGGAGTGGGTGTAATAATAATAATTTGAAGGCAGGAGCTTCAAATTAGTAAAGATAAAGTGTGATTCTAGGCTAACATACAGATACAGTGAATGTTTAAGAGGGCGGTGTTGGTGGTCAGAGTTTTATGTGAATGGGGGCGTTTGAGTTAAAAGAAGTTGCAGCAAGAACAGGAGGAAGAGGACATTGCTATGTTCGTTGAGATTGGGGGCCCAGCTGCACTTTTCTCCGACACGCTTCACATGCTCACCATTCCAAACCTTTTTCTTTTTATTATTAATTCAGCTTACGATAAATTTTTATTTAGACATATTTTTTTCCCCCCCTTTTCTATTCGATTTTCAGGTATAAAAGCAATAAGGAATTGGCAAAGGATACGTGGCATACATGCAAAGCGAAGGCAAATGTGAGTACCTTTCGGCGACTTTAAATTAGTAATTCATGCATCTCTACTTCTCAAATTGTTTTTGTTTTCTTTTTTGTGCTATTTGGTTCAACTCATGACATGAAAATGCTAGGATTCTTGTTTTAAACAAATTAAGATGTTATTCTTCGAAAAACCTATGCTATTAACATGGAATGGTAGTGATAATATTTTATTTGATTCTTTATTTCACTCCTTAAAAAAAATTGTTATACCTTGATTAGCGTTTATTTAAACCCAAACAAGATTTAAACTGTCTTTAAACAAAAGAAACTTGTGAGTGAGAAAACTAATTAGTTCAGACGGAAATATATCCACGCCAAACTGAGTGGCCAATCGAGAATTATCCTCAATGACTGTGGCACGTATTAACTTGGTTGTTGGCCCCTTGATAAGCTTGCATATGATTAAGGGCAATAAGAACAGTGTCAACAAAGATTCCTAAAAAATAAAGTAAGTTACGCATCTTCCAAATTTGCCATAAAAATAAAACAAAAAGTATTGATAGCTTATCCTTACTTGGCCAATAAAGCCGGATTAAATGACTCCATATCGCGAAGGCCCATGCCAATTTCAAGCTTCTGCTTGCACATAGTCTTCCAAGAGATCCAATGTTGTTTCCTTTCCTCCAGTTTTTGACCTACCAAAACTGCAAGCATTCTCCATTTAATACTATTAGGAAAGCCAATGGACAATTAAAACGAGAGAAGAGTATAAATTGAAAGTGCAGAACGGAAGCTATCGCTTTCATTAGAATTTCTTGGCCAGCCAGATAGAGGAATTGTTCTTTCCACCCAGATAATCTCTTATGAATCTTAGCTTCAAGTTCATCAAAAGTTAGCGGTCCAATATATATATATTCCCTATCAATATGATGATTATTATTACATTAGGCTTGACTACTAATAAGGGTGGTAGTAATTAATTGTAGGCAATTAAAGACTAACAACTAGGATTTTAATGAATAAAAAGATGTTAGTAATTGTCAATTAGGCCTCACAACGCAAAATTACAAAATATGATGATTTTATCAAAAGACTAAATTAAAAAAAAATTAATTCCAAAATAAAGTCCTAGTCAAAATAGGAAATCCAAAACAAACAACATTCAAAATGAAGTTTTCTACTAAAAGTTCTAACCAAAATGGAAATTGCCAAAAAAAGAAATATTGTGTTTTTCAAGACTTAAACGACAGAATTTGGACTAAAATTGACGAATGTCATGGCTGAAGGCGATGAGTTTCGATTGTTGGGCTATTTCCAATTGAACCATGGTCATTTCGGATCAAAAATCTCAACTGCTCTAGACTAATATAAATCATGAAATTGCAAACTTTTTCCCTTCTTCCCCTCCAATTTCTTCAAATAAATTTTCATCACTGCTACCACATCAGTCTCTTCCACTTGGCAGAAACTCGTCCTCGAATTTACTTCAGGCTCAGGATATAAAGGTTCATCTGAAGGATGATAAATTGACAAGTCAACCACATTGAAAGTATTAGAAATACCCATGCTCCTGGGAAGATCAATGACATAGGCATTATCATTTATCTTTTTGCTAACAGTGTAAGGACTATTTTTTTGGTTGAAGCTTACTGAAAGAATCCATTGGAAATCTTTTGCAATCAAGAAATATCATAACCTGATCACTTACAGAAAAGAATTGTTTTTGCCTGTATTTATCTGTAGATTGCTTATACTTCCTGTTGGTACTCTTTAACTTATATTTCACCTCTTGATGCACATCTACTATCCGTTGGGCCATGTGGGAGGCTGCAACACTCTTTTGTGTATCTTTAAGAAGCTAAATCATGTCCAAAGTGTGTTATGGCACTTTGGTGTAAACAACAAAAAATGGTGATCTCCCAATGACACTATGAACAACATTATTGTAAGCAAACTCAGTCTGAGGTAAAGCGTTGTCCCACTTTTTGGTTTGTCTCCACAGATGCTACGAATCAAATTACCTAGAGTGTTATTAACTACCTCTATCTGGCCATCGATTTGGGGGTGAGTTGTACTACTAAAATTCAAGCTTGAGTTAAACAACTTTCACAAAGTCCGCCAAAAATGCTTAAAAAATTTATTGTCTCTATCCAAAGTAATCGTTTTAGGCACACCATGCCAGCAAACCATTTCTTTGAAAAACAACCTAGCCACACTGGCTTCATCAGTAGTCTTCCTGTAAGGGATGAAGTGCACCATCTTGGAAAACCTGTCAACCACAACAAACACAGAATCTACTCCCCTTTATGTACAAGGCAAGCCTAAGACAAAATCCAAAGACAAATCCTCTCAAATATTTTCTACATCAGGCAACGACATGTACAAACTAGTGTGTTTGGACTGTCCCTTGGCAGTTTAGCATACATAACATCTCTGAACAATCCTGGTTACATCCCGAAGCAGTTGTGGCCAATAGAAACACTCCTTAACTACAACAACTGTTTTTTCCCTTCCAAGATGTGCAACTAGTCCTCCTCCATGCAAATCGCGAACTACTTTCTCACGCAACGAGGTGCGAGGGAGGCATAGTTTGTTGCCATGCATCAGATATTCCTCATGAATGTGAAAATCCTACACGAATTGGCCACAAGCATAAGTCTCCCAAATCTGCCCAAAATCTTCATCACCTGCATAATAGTTTTTGAATTCCTCAAAGCCAATTACTTCTTACTGTAGAGTAACTAGTAAGTCTGCTCTTCGACTAAGGGCATCCACAACAACATTCTGAACCTTAGATTTATGGTGCAACTTGAATGAGAATTTTTGTAAAAATTTGCACCACCTAGCATGCATGTCTTTATTGATGCGCTTTTGGCTATTCCGGTACTTCAAAGCCTCATAATCTGAATACAAAACAAACTTTTTCCTAACCAGGTAATGCTCCCACATCTTCAATTCCCCATAACTGAATAGAACTCCTTATCATAAGTGCTCCATTTTTTGCCTGGCATCGCTAAGTTTCTCACTGAAATAACAAGCTGGCGCTTTTGGGATAACACTACTCTTATGCCTACTTCACTCGCATTACAATCCACCTCAAATAACTTCTCAAAGTATGCTAGTGCTAAGACTAGAGCAATACATAATTTCTCTTTTAGGATGGCAAAACTATTTGTTGTTTCCTCACCCCAATGGAACTTGCCCTTTTTCTTACATTTTGTAATTGGAGCTGCAATGGTACTAAAATTCTTAATGAAGCGTCGATAGAAAGTAGCCAGACCATAGAAACTTCAAACCTCCAAAATTGTCTTTAGAGTAGGCTATTATTTGATTGCCTTCACCTTAGCCTTATCCACCTGTATCCCCTAAGCACTAACAATGTACCCCAAGAATAACATATTATTGGTTAGAAAGTTATACTTCTTAAGGTTTATATATAATTTGTTGTCCTATAGAACTGTCAACAACTCTCTCAAGTGCATCAAATGCTCATCTTGATTTTGACTGAAAATCAAAATATCATTGAAATAAATAACAAATTTCCTAATGAAAGGTTTCAATACCTAATTCATGAGTCTTATAAAGGTACTAGGGGCATTGAAAAGACCAAACGACATGACCAACCACTTATTCAGATCCTCATTTATTTTAAAAGTTGTCTTCCACTCATCTCTAGGTCTTATCTGAATCTGATGGTACCCATTTTTCAAATCCAGTTTTGAGAACCACTTCGCCCTATGCAATCGATCCAATATATCATCCAACCTAGGAATCGAAACTTATAGCCCACAGTGATCTTGTTGATGGCTCTACTATCTATACACATCCTCCAACTTTCATCCTTTTTGGGGTCAACAAAGCAAGCACAACAAAAAGGCTCATACTCTCCTTAATAAGTCTTTTCCTTAATAATTCTTTCACCTTCTCCCTCAAAATCTCACTCTCCTTTGGACTCATCTTTTAATGAGGTAAATTTGGTAGGCTGACATTAGGTAAAAGATCTATGTGGTGTTGAATATCTCTCATAAGTGGCAACTCGTTGAGAACCTCATATGGCATTAAGTCACAAAACTCCTCTAATCAGGACACTTCTCCACTTGCAATTTAGTCTCTCCCTCATTCACCTGCATAACAATCAAAGCATGAATTAGTCGAATCTCTTTGGCTTTTAACTCAAAATTCCTAGTAAAAGTCAAACAATTCTTTGTGGGAGTCCCTTCTGCTTTGTGTTTTAGCGGCATCTAAGTGTACTTCACCTCATTCTATATAAGGTTATACTAATTGCTTCTCTTTGAATGTTGAGCATTTACATCGTACTGCCAAGGCCTACTAAACAACAAATGACATACGTCCATCTCCACAACATCACACTATATCTCGTCCTTATACTTCCCAATGGAGAAAGGAATTTTACATCACTTTATCACCTTAATGCTATACGATCTAGACTTAATCCACCCAAAAGTGTAAGGATTAGGATGTTTCTCCATAGACACTCCTAAATTCTTCATGGTCTCCTTGTCGATGATGTTCTCCATACTACCACTATCAATGACCACAACAAACACTTTGCTTAGGATGGTACAATAAGTCCAAAATTGATGACACTGAGATTCACCTTTTTGTTTTGGAACAAGCATCATCCTTCTTACCACATAAGTAGCCCCGTTAATCTCATCATCTTCAAAATCATCTTCGTCACCATGAAGCTCACAACTATATTCTTCCACGTCATCCTCTTCCCTGGCAGTGATATTCACAGTCTGATACTGTAAGCATTTGTTAGATCGATGCCTAGGCTGATTACACCTGAAACACTTCCCCACTATTGGCTTGGCATATAGATTTGTTGGCTTCTCCTTATTTTCAATTGTAGGCCTTTTCTCTACAGCCTTGTCTTCCTTATTCTCAATCGTAGCTTTGTAGCGATTATTGCTAAATTGCTTATTGCATCCAACACCCTCTGCCTCTAACTTTGGCTTCTCAAAACTCCCAGCAGTTCTATGGTTGTCAAAAACCCTTTTACCCATTTCTTACTACATTAATTTCGCTTTCATTACCAAGTTCTTGGCTTCTGTTAGGGTTCATACAACTTGAACCCTAATTTTATCTCGAATAGTTGGTTTCAACCCATCCAAAAATCTCGCAGCCTGCTGCCCTTCGGATTCAAATAGATTATTCCTTTCAGCCAACCTTATGAACTTTGAGAACCTGCCAATCTTTGTTGTCCAATCTAGGAAGTCTTCTATTCCCAAACTCTCATTAAAACTAGGGATATCGACATTCAAACGAAATCCCCATCTTCCCAATCTGGCCTGCCATGATAATTCCATACATACTCATCCCTATGAGGTCTGTAACAATTCCTTGCATGCAAATTCCTATAGGGCCTGGCATAAAAATTTTTCATAGTCTCCTCCTCCTATTCTATTTCAGAATCATCATCAATATTTTGTCACTGATGGACAAAAACAGGTCTTGTGATAGGATTTCCATGAGCCAACTCTACTCCTGGCCTTTTGTCATTCTCCCGGTTCCCGTTCACCTCAATTCTCATAGCGTCCAAATGATCAACAATTGCATCAAAACGTTCCTCAAAATGCAAGAATCATCGATCGACTTATTGCTCTATATGTGTTTGCAAACGCTGCTCCCATCGTTGCAACGCTTCGTCCCTAATGGTTGCGGCTCCAATCTCCTGAACACGTCACGAAGACCACCGCCAATTGCCATTGGCTCTAATACCACCTAACGCAACATAAGACAATCAAAGACAAACAACTATGGTTTTAGTGAATAAAATATATCACTAACTGCCTCCAGAATGTAATTGAGGTTTAAATAGGCCTTACAAAGCAAATTACAAAATATGACGATTTTACAAAAATGACAAAGTTGAAAAAACCAACACCAAAATAAAGTCCTAGTTAAAATAGAAAATCCATAACAAACAACATCCAAACTAAATTTTCTACTAAAAGTTATAATCAAAACAAAAATTGCAAAAAATAAATAAATTACATTTTTCAAGGCCTAAATGACGAAATTTGGACGAAAAGTGACAAATATTACAATCAAAGACAATGAGTTTCAATCATTGGGTTGTTTCCAATTGAACTATGGTATTCTCATGTCAAAAATCTCAACTGCTCAGAATTAGTATAAATTACAATCTTTTTTTCTCTTCTTCCCTTTCTATTTTTTCAAATAATTTTACGTCACTGTTATCACGTCAAAGAGAGACTTCAACTTAAATTTCAATTAACTTGAAATTACGACTTAGTTGAGTTGAGTATTTAATATTTCATTTTTTAGTATAAATTCTCTCTAATTTTAGGAAACTTATTTAAACTCCAAGTCATCACTAATCAGATGGGACTTCACCAAAAATCACCCAGCTTCATTGTGATCCAAGATATATTCTTCATCACTGGACAACTTAAGATGAAAAATTTTACTACCTAGTTAACAATTATTCGATAAAGAAAAAAAAAAAAAAAAGAAGGCGCACTGCAATTTGGCGGGATGGAATTATTGTTTTGAGCTTTTACCTGGCAAAATAAAGCTTACTACGTTTGGGCTCCAGTTACAGTTAAGCCCTCCTTCTACATCGGTACAATTGCTGTAACTTCAATTTGGATATATTTGCGTTTTCAGTTTATTCACGCCCTGTTTTTCGTTTTTTGATTTGCATAAAAATTTTCGTATTAGAGTTTCAGAAAGATGAAAATTGTATATTGCAAGCTCATGTATTTCTGCTTATAGTAATAGAATATGCCAATTTGGACACACAATATCCAAAGTTCACGCGTGTTAGCATGCGCAGGGCATATGAAACACGGTAATTATCACAAGTTTGAGTTTTTATTTACCCACAAAGTCTTTGCATACACTAATGGTTCCTCGCTCCTCAGACTGAGGATCACACTTCGCAATTCTCTTTGCATTGTTTCAAACCCGGAAAATTATACAATAATCCTGAAACATTAAAAAAATAATGTTCCCTCTTTTATAAATATATGGGATCCACACTCCATTTTTTTGTATGTAAAAGAAGCATTATTTTTAAGTGTTCCAAGACCGTTGAATAATTTCTTACAAACACCATTGGCCATCAATAAACTACGATAAAAGGAAGGGAGAAAAAAAGTAAATACCGATGACTACCAAACTGCGCTGATCCCAGTAGTTTTGCAGATTGACTGGATGTTCATCACTTTATCTATGCATTAATGTATTTCTACTGATGGTTAATATTAAAAAAAAAAAACGTCAAAATATTATCCTTGTCGCTCAGGGAGTGGCAACATTCTCCTTAGCAAGAGGAGCAATCTCCTCCCCTTCAATTCCACGTTCGCTGCCAGCAACCTCCAGTCCCAGAAGCATCTTCTCCCACAATCTGGCTGGTCCCTGCATCAAAACAAATATGTATTTTGAGTTTCAGGTCACAGAGCTGATTCTTTCTTCCGTTCCATTCATCATGCAGTTGAGGATTATTTCTCTTAAAGCAGAAGTGGCATAGGTGGCAAGAGCTCTTATGACAGTTCTAACTACTGCAGCTACATCAGCCAGCTTAATTCTGTCACACTGGAAATTGAAAAATATCGCATTTTGGTAATAAAGCATAATGAATAATAAATAACTAGATAAAGAGCCTCTTTGCTTACTTCAGCGCGGAAGGCCCTCATTTGGAATCCTGTGTAACCTTCTTTTAACAGTATCGACAAGACCACCAGTGGAAGCAACAGTGGGCACCTGCACCAATATAAGTAGTGCTATATATTGCCATCAATTACGTCAAGTGATAAGGGAAAATCCTAGCAATAAATAAATAATGGAATAATATCAGGATAATAGCAGCCACAAAAAGGAAGAGGAAAAGGTTTGGCGCCATTACTGTTCCATATCGCATAGCATGCAACTGAATGAGACCACAGGGCTCAAATCTACTTGGGATCAACATAAAATCAGCACCAGCAATGATCATATATGCCAATGGGACATTGAATTTTGCAACTCCTCTGGCCTTATCAGGGTATACTACCTCCAGCTGTCGAATCCGGTTTTCAAAGCTGTTTTCACCAGTTCCCTGAAGGGAAGAACATATCATGATATAATCAAACTTAACAGTGCGCATGCCACAACTGCAGTAACGCAAGAAAGGACACTCTTAATTATGATACTTACAAGGATTACTATCTGCACATTGTACTGAACCAACAATGAAATAGCTGCGACAAGAATATCCGAACCTTGCTGCTCTTCTAGTCTACCGATGAAACCAATTAGAGGAATATTTCTATCAACAGGCAATCCAACTTCTGCTTGAAGAGCTTCCTTCAACAAAGGCTTTGCATCCATTACCTGAAGAAGAAATCAAATCCGAATAGTGAGTTACTCATCTCTTTCGCTTTGAGAACTTCAATTTTCTTCTAAGGACTTACAAGTTGTGGCGTCATAATTGATATCGATGCATTTATCTGTGGCAGGATTCCACTCTTGGACATCATACCGTTTACAATACCAGTAATGCCAGTTTTACGAATGATATTATCCAGCTCCACACCTCTAGCAACTCAAGAAATAATTTCTTGGGCGTAGTATGGGCTAACTGTCAAAACCCTATCTGATTCCAATATCGCAGCCTTCATCCAGTTGATTTTCCTTCCCTTCACGGGCTTGTCATACCTAACAAGAGAAAGCCCTCCAATAGTAAGCAAGAGAAGTCGCTCATAAAACCCACAAGTAAATGGAAATTCCAAGTCGCATTGGAAGGAAATATGAACTGCTCTGAAGATCATACCCATCGATGAAGTCAAAAGAGCTTTTGTACTGATCTGGCAAATTGAGAAGTGAAAAGCCTGAGAAAGCAAATCTCCCCTGATATGCGATATTGTGGATGTAAAAGGCAACCTGTCATCGATTAAACAAAAAAGTAAGTTTGGCAATCGTTCCATTCAAAGCAGGTTAATAGCTTATTCAATTCCACAAGGGCGGGAAGTAAACCTTGGCAGTCTTGTAAATCCCCATAGGTTTGTAAATGGTTTTGAGGTAACATGGAAGGAGAGCAGTGCGCCAATCATTGGCAACAAAGACAACATCCTCTCCTGCATTTAGCAAAATGCAGGTTTTAAACAAAAATAATTCACAACAGACAAAATAGAAAATGTCATGAAGAAGTGCACGCCATATGGTCCTGAGAAATTTTTGCTGCTGTTCAAGTTGAGAACTCAAGGTGCCTCTAGAGCAGCCTGAAAGCATTAGAGAGGAAAAGAAAATGAATATCCATCAGATATCTATTAGAAGTACAGAGAATATTTCGACGCTTATCAAACTAGCCTGCTACACACTTCGAGCCAGCAGTGGACAAAGCATGAAGTTACTTTAAGAAGAAGCACTGATTTGGATAGGAACCAAACAATTCAGTTTTCGCCAATAAGTTAAGAGTGAAAAAGAAGAGAACGGCAAAAGGAAGAAAGTGCATTTACTAGGCACAACAAGCTGAACCGCAATTGGTTGTCCTGGTAATCCAGTCCTGCTTTCGGGCCATAGATTTTAGATCCAGTCTTGCCCCATACCTAGATATTCGAACAAATTTAATTTTAAGAACAGGAAGAAAAGAGGTAAAAGGAATTTCTGTTGAAGTTATTGCAACCTTTTCAAGGAACATTGGGTGATCGACAAAGACACGATCAACTCCTCGCTTGTAGCAGTGGAAGCAGCGGACAGTTTCAATTTTATCCCCAACCTTAATCTGCAAAAGAGAAGAACAATAAAGCAGGTAGGTATAATAGAGCAAGAATAATAAGAATAAGAAAAGTGAAACAATACCTCAACCAATACATTGGTGTCCCATGCATCCTTGGACTGGTCATAGCGGGGAGAAATAGTCATGACACGGTGCCCTCTTGCCTGTAAAATTACAATTTAAGTGAAATGAAGATTATTATTGGAATCGAGAAAAAGTAATGTTTGGGTACAGACAGCCATGGCAGGAGGAAGTCCACCAAGAACATCACCAAGTCCACCAGTTTTGCACCAGGGAGCAACTTCAGCTCCAACAAACAGTAAATTCATGCCTTGCCCACAGATGATTTTGAGCGTGGAAGGCTCGTGATTAGCCGTTTTCATTTTCGCAGCTTTGGTAGCGAATGCCTTAGATATTGTCCTGAGCTGAAGCTTATCCAGCATGTTGACTGACCTTAAGCCATTGTGAGTGAAGCTTTGGCTCCCGAGTCCAATCTGAGCCTTTGTTTCTGCGGATCCATGAGATGAAGCTGTGTAAACCAAGTGTGCAGCTGTCACAGCGGCCATGGTAGCACTCTACCTGAAAACAGTGAAAATACAGAGCAGAGAAAAGGAAGAAAATACAAAGCAGTGGAAATAGCAAATTAATTAAAATAGAACCAGAAAGAGAAGAATGTAAAACTAAAAACAAACTTATGAGAGAGAAAATCTGTAAGCAAAATCATCGACCAAATCATAATAATATCTTTATTTTATAATTAGTAATTTAATTTAATTAGCATCGAAACTGGAAACAGAAAAGCACGCAACTTACAAGGTTAATAACAAGCTTTTAGAGGAGAACTACTGACTGAGGGAGTCGAAGGCTGCTGTTATGTTGCTGCTATGGCGGAAATCAAATTGCTTTGGGGTACGTGGCATCACTATAGTGGTTGGAGGTGCTGCCCTTTTTACTGGGAAACCTAAGGATCTGTGGAAGATCAAGTGAGATAGGTCCCACATTCATATTGGCCAATTTGCACAGGTGGTGGGAATCTGCGAGAGCCTTGAATGTCTTCTGAGGTTAAAACGACACCGTTCACCTCTTCTTGCGGTTCACATTACCTATGGCCACCCATAACTTTGAAGTAAGATTTTATTGTACACTGACAATTTATAGGTTTGAAAATTGAATGAACGGTTGATTGAGAAGCTGAGGTACACAATTATTCCTGTCGTTTAGTATAGGTTGGTGGGTGGCGTTCTGTACTTGATGTTAACATATCAATCGTTGATAGCATTATTACAACTAGGAAAATGCCGTCCATCCATCAACCATTATTTCCACGATATATTTTTGCTGCTGAGTAGGAATGATTCAATGTTTTTATTTTCTATTCGAGGCCAACACTTATTTGTTCAAATAGTTTATAATTTTATTTATTTTTATCAATCACAACTTCATCTTATAGCACATTATTATTACTATAAAATTATTTTTTTTGTTATATTCATTATAAGTATATAAATTTCAAATCCACAAATATGATTGACAAATCAACTTTTATCAACCATCAGAATACTAAGTAAGAAATGTTTTTTACTATTTTTATTTTTTTAATAATACATCATTGAAGTCTATTCCTTTTTTACATAATGGATTATTAATTACAAGCAAATTAAGTATAATAGATTATATAAGTGTATTTATATATTATATTATATATGTATAGTAGGTGTATAAATTTATTTATATAGTATCTACTATATAATTACATATATTACTAGTCATATATTATATAATTGCCTTAAAAACTACGAAAAGAAATGTAGTTATATATGCTAATACTGTAATTATATACTACAAATTTTATAACTATATAATCTAAGCATACTATATATATATTACCACATGCATTGCACATATTTTCATTTTTTGATTTATTTTTTAATTTTAAATTATTTAATTTTTATGTAAATTATAATAATCAAACATTCTAAAGATATAGCAGTATGAAAATATAAAACTTTCAATTTATTTGAATATATTTTAATAATATAATCAATAATTTTTATACAAAAAATAACGTGTTGTTAATCTATTATAGAATTAGGAAAGGTGAAATTATAGTTTTTAATATCATCAAATCTTTATTATAACAGAAATTATAAACCTTTTATTTTCTTTGTATATCCCTTTATACTTTTTTTTTAAAAAAAAAAACTTGTAAGAATGTGGTTAATAATCTTTTACATCAAAATGGCTTTTTTTATTAAGCAATATCCATCATCCTAGTAGTTATTAACATAGAATAATACATTGTCAAGACCACTATGAAATGTTTTAACTAGGAAAACATGAAGTTGAGTGTTAGATTACAATTAATGTTTTTAAAACTGAGCCAAATATCGAATTGGTTAGCTAATTAATTTTCAGTTTAATCGATTCAACCAGTTCAATTTAATAATATGTTTTTTTTTTTTTTTAAATATAAAGCAATATTTAAAAAATAAGAAAAAATATATAAATATGATAAAATAATTAAAATTATTTTCAAATTAAATTTTTAATAAAGTAGTGTAATATTTTAAAAAATTTTAAATTTTTAACAAAAATGACTTAATTTTAAGTTGAATCAATTTAATCCAATTTGAGTTTTGGGCAGTTTTTCTAGGTTGAACCACTTTTTTCTAATTTTGACCTTTTTAAGGTGCGATTTTTAATATTAAACTGAATAGAATCACTGATTAATTTTTAATTTTTTCGGTTCAATCTAATTTTGAAAATATTGATTACAACTTGTACTCATTGAAACATAACCCAACTTTTCTGAAAACATTGATTAGAACTTGAACTCATAGGAACATAACCCAACTTGATTTTTTCCGCCTAGGTATCATGTTAGTAATGTCTATGTTGATTTCTTAAAAATAAAAATTGATTTAATTATGCATCCAGATTGAATTTCTTTCAAATGAACAAACACTATCGTCGTTAGTCGTTGTATTCAGTATTTAGTATTGCATCTAATTACTATTTCTGCCTTTCCCAAATTATGATGAGTTTCGCTTCTCACAAATCAACTGATATTGAAAAGAAAGTTAAGACTAAAGTTTTATTTCCTATGCACTTTAACTTGACAAATTGTAACACTTCGTATATTCAGTAATAAACTTTTAAAGCACGGAGCTATATGATGCAAAGATATTAAAAGTATATGCCCAAATTCATCTTCATATAAAAGTCTTTTTTACAGCATCTATATTTCTATACATAATTTTAATATATATTAATTTCAATTTGATTATTTCAATTTATTTGCAGTTTGATTTAATTCAATTTGATTATTTAGTTAAAAAATAACAATATTTAAAATTGAACCAAATGTATATTATTCATTCAGTTCGATTCTAATTTAATTATTCTCAATGATTATTTAGTTTGACTTGATTTATTCAAATTTTATATTGACGCATAATTATCACTATCATATTTATATAATGTATAAAAACACATAAAAATGATACAATTCTAGATTTATTTTCCTCATATACAAAGAAGGCTAACTTTTGAACCAAGAAAAAAAAAAAAAAAGTCTTCTTTGTGATATTGTGGATGAAGAAAGATCCAGGTTTATATCAGAGGTCTACAAACTATGCAAATAATCATAATTGATCACTGAATAAGGCAATTTATTTATTATTTTGTTATTATTTTTTGATTTTATATTTCAATGCAAACGCGCGTGTGCTCACACACGCACTATACACAATATTTATGAATTTATTATGAACACTAAAAATTATATGGAGTGTAAGTTTTGTTCCATTAAGTTCTTATAATAACACTTCATTCTATTGCTGAATCTCAGCTAGAAAGGTAAGCCTGATTCTTTTTTATGTAAGTTTTTATATTGGTTTTGTTGTCACCAACTTGGTAGGCAAGGACTTAAAGAAATCCTCTTCTAGCAATGTCTGGTGTTGTTGTCATCGATTTTTTTTTTTTTCAATAGTAACTTCATTCAGAGTTAATAAATTATATAACAACAACAATATAATAATAATAATAATAATAATAATAATAATAATGTTCTTCATTTGGAAGTATAACTTTGCAGAAAATGTACTCAACTCAATGAGTATTACAACTGCAAAATGATTCTAATAATTTTTGAATGAACCGATAACTTGAATCCAATTGATAAGCTAAAGTCTATTATCAAAAATAAATTTAAAAAATTCAGAAACTCAACAATAAGTGAAATTTCAGTAAATAATAGATAAAAAACTTTCATAAGAAAGAATATATAATCTTCAAAATGATAATAAAAAAACACACAAAAATTATATCTATATCCATGAAAATATAAAAATAACATATAAATTTATTTAGATTTGAGATAATTTATTGAAAAAATAAAACAAAACACACAAATTCTTTAAATTTAAAGAGATAAACATAAATAAACTCAAAAATGAGTAAAGTTAGATTTTATTCAAGAAAATAAAAGGATAAAATAGAAGAAATTTAAAAGAATGAGATCAGTTTCTAGCCAAAATGACTAAAAATTAACCTCTAAAGATTGTCTTATTAGAAAGCCTTAATAGGAGAAAGAAAGAGAAAAAATACTGGCTAGGTGTACAAGTGCTGTTATGATCAATTATACTAAATGTAATTTCTTTAAATAGTGTTTTATGATACGATAAACCTATGTTGAAATAATTTACAAATGGTTCAGTAAAAAAATTATGAAGATATTAATCTAAATCTAATATAAAAATGAAAAACTCAACATCCATGTTTTTAATAAAATTAATATATTTATAATATACACATAGTACATGTAATACATATGTTATAATATATATATATATATATATATATATATATATATATATGAATAAAAGGTAAAATTTTTAGATAGATTAAAATATTTTTAGTTTGAAGGTCAATTTCAGTATATAAATTTGTAATTGTAATCATTAATATAATTTAAAATAATTAAAATTTAAATTAAATATATCTTACTTATATTATGAAATACTCTAATCCTAGCTATTATATTCTTACAAGTAATTATAAAGACACAATATAATCTGATTAGATATCGATTTTCTATATATAAGTGATTAGTTTTAATTTTAGGTAAATTCTAGCTTTTGTGTGTGTGTTTGTATATATATAGTTGAACATATTAAATTTATTTTTAAAATTTAATTATGATATATTATTATAATTATGAATTTTTAAAAAATAAATATTAGAATTACGTACTTTGAATTAATAAGATTTTCAAATTTTATTAAAATTATTTATCAAACTCATTTAGAATTCATAAATTTATTTCAATTCAAGTTCTAACATGAAATAATTGAAGCTCACTTAAATTAAAGCTCAATATTTAAGAGATGAAATATAGCACGGCTGGATTCTTTGGAAAAAAAAAAAAAAAAGAAAAAAATTCTGGCTCATTCTCTGTGCATAAAATCTAGAAATCGCATATATTATATAAAAAAAAAAAATTAGAAGATTGCCAGATATCTTCTTTATATTATTTTTCTTTTTATTTATTTTCATTTTACTTCTCAAAATGATATAATTTAAAACATAAATTTGGTGAAGAGGAGATAAAGAGAAGCACTCTGAAAAAATAAATGATAGGCAAGTTCTACCAGTAAAAACCAATAACGAAAGCGAGAGGAAAAACAAAATAGTGCTCCTAATTTATATGCCAACCATAAGCTACCAAATACCAAACAAACGCTTTCTCTCCCCCTACTAGGGAAAGAAAAAAAAAAAGAAATCGACCCGTTTCTGGCATACATTGCACGCAAATAATGTTTTGAAAAAGGAAAAAAAGCAAGCTCTTCCAATGCAATGAAATAAAGAAAAGGAGCAGAAAACAAAGACTGTTTACCATCAGCTTGTAATACTCTTTCAGTTTGCCAAAGTATATCTTCGGCATGCAAAATCCTCAAGCCATTCTTTCACAGGGTAGTTATTCCTCAAAGTGGCAAATAACTCAATATCACAAATCCAAACAATGGCCACAACTAAAAGAAAAAACTCAAGGTATTTGTTGCCTTCTTTGTATCACGTCTAACAAAACAAATTACTTAAAACAACTGATGATGACGATGAGCTGTTAAATTGAACATTCCAAATACCAATATATATATAATTCAATACCAACTCATTTTTTGTTACAGAAACACCTAATTAAGATTAAAACATGCTTTCACAAACTTATAAATGTAAACAATAATATTGTTAATTCAATACTTGAAGAGAACATTGACCAAATTTTTGTTAGAAAAAAAAAAAGTGACCTCACGTTTGGAGAAGTTCACATAGATTGCAGCATCAAATTCGAATGGAAAATGAATAAGTCATCAGCCAAACATAAAATTAATAATAGTAGAAGACAAAAGAGAAAAAAAAAAAACGACTCTCTCTTAAATCACATCTTATAAACCACTGGGGGTTTTGCCTCAACATCAACAACCAATACAGAAATCTTGTCTTTTTTTTTTTTTTGAGGAAAAAAAAATTATCAAGTGCCTGGTCATCTATGAGCGGTTACCAAAGTCTCTATGAATCTCAGCCCATCAAATCTTGACGCGAATTTTTCCTTATCCGACGATGCACCACCACAAGCATTCGATGGTGCTCCTTGTTTCCCCATTGGACAGTTCGAACCCTGAATCAAAACCGAAATCTTAATTAATGTACAAAATTATAGTAATTTCTAAGGAAATAACAAAAAGACGCTGGAAATTAACTACAAAAGGCAAATTAAATTCCTAGAAAATTACGCAGCAGCCCCTACCTACAATCCCAGAAACCTTAAAGAGTTTGGATCCAAAAAACGACTAGTCTCGAAATCAAAGTACAACCAAGGCAACGCCCAGATACATTCTCATTATCATCATCACAATAAACAACTTCTTAAATAAAAATCATAAATTAGAGAATAAATAAACAAGTTCAGAGTCAAAACGTAAAGAAATACCTCATTGGAGGAGGACAAGGCCACGGTGGACACTGCCAGCACAGAAGCTACGAGAGCGCACGTTCCCTTCATTTTTTTTTTTTTCCTCTGTAAGGTTTCTCGACGAGAAAACCACTAGAAAAGGGCGAAATCCGACGACGCTCGCCGGATCTCGACCACGGCTTCAATCCTTGTTTGTTATTGCAGTTTCCTGTATGGATGGGTTTTATAGTTCTGTGGGGTTCCTAATTTAAGCGGGATTTAATTATATTTTTAGTTCCGTTCACGTGGAATCAAATTGGAAAAAGCCACGTGTACGGCCAGATTCATTATGATCATGGGGTGGTAAGGCTAGTTTTTATACGTTCCAGTACAGTAATGCATGGATTTTTTATTTTTTATTTTTTTGAGAAACCAGAACAGTAATGCTTGGTTGCGTTAATTGCGGAGAAAATAGGGAAATTGTCGACGTGTCTCTTCCTCTTTCTTTGGACATATGCATCCTTTTTGCTTAAACTCGAAGCAGTTCCTTCCTTCCGTTCACTACATCTGGAAAACAAACATTATAAATAGAAAATGGAGAGAGGTGTTCCCCATGCAGCAGCTCTTTTATTTATTTATTTTTTTATTTTGAGGAAGGAAAACTTCGCATTAATTTTAGTATGAAATTTATTATATCAACTTAAATTCTCACATCATAATAGTAGTTTACTTATTTTAATATTAATATTGAATTTTTATATTATTTATATATTTTATATTATATGTAATCACATTTTAATTATATAATTTTATATTTTAAATTAAATATATAATACATTATATTGAATATGATATAAAATATATTAAAATTTTAGTTATAAAATTTATAAAAATAAATTAATACAAAATTAATATTCTAAATTATATTTTAAGTATAAGATTCATTTTAAATATCATAAGCACATCTTTTTTATATATATATATATATATAATTGATATAAAAATTTAAATTTGAGTCATTTTATCAGTATCTTGTCGGTTGGCTTTAGATCAATTTTTGAAATTATTTTTTTATTTTTAAATAATATCAATCTATTTTTATTTTTAGAGACATTTTTTGAATTTTTAATTTTTGAAGCAATTAAATTGAATCAATTTGAAAATCGCTATTCATTAATCAGTGAAATTTTAAGTATATTGCATTTTATAGACTTCAAGTCACAATGTAATGAAAGATTATTACTAGTATTTGATATTAATATGAATAATTAACATTCAGTATCATAGTTTCACTAAATTTTATCCATGCAAAATTAATCGTGCAAGACATAGAGAAAATTTATTGTTTTTACTTGATATATTATCTATTCACATTAACCATCATTATATTTTATCAATTTTAAAACTTTTCACTTTTTGATTATATATTGATGACAATTAAGATTAAGATAATTGTGAAGTATTTAATATTTAATATTCATTATTAAATCAATTATGATAATTTAATTAATCTTCAGTATTAAATATACCATATATTAAAATTTTAATAATTAACTTTAATTTGTATATAATAAATAATATAGAAAAGTGTTTAGGTAATTTTCTTTATCAAATCACTCTTTTAAAATCATATTTATATACATAAAATTAATATTTATAATTTAATAAAAATAAGAGAGTTGAATAAAATTATAAAAGTAAATCATTCCACTCAAATTTCCTCAAAAACAGACACAATGAGACAAACCCATTTGCGAACTTCCAAGACACAACAGTGCATATGATTTTTTTTTTTTTTTTTTTCAATTAAGAAGAAATGGACGTTGACGTTCCTTTCTTCTCTTTGTTTTGTTCCAACTAATTACAACTAGTTCTTTCAACAAATAAAAAAACCTTAGTTACTTGCACCACTAGTAGTAGTTCGAGTGGAGGGCCACAAGCACCAAAAATAGAATATAATATGGCAAAAAAGAAGAAGTTAATGTTTCCAAAAATCTGAGTCAAAATTCAATTAATCATCCTCATCCCCATCATTGACAGCCATGATCAACTACATTGCAGTAATTAAAAATGGGATAAAAATATATCACAAAATCTCTTTGTTTGGATCATTCTATTTTTTTTTTATTAATATACACAAAATACACCCTTTCACAAAATCATGACAAATTTATAACTATTTTTATCATTCTATTAAAAGTCAATGTTTTTATTGTTACTTGAAGAGTAAAAAATTAATAAATTAATTTTAATAATTTTGAAATTATAAAACTATCCTTACCTTCTATAATTCATCTCTATTTTTATCAACAAATGAAAAAATAAAAATAAAAAATATCTAAACAAAGAACAAAATGATCCAACTTTCTCCTCTTATGCTCTTATATGTCGACAATAGCAATAAATTAAAACGATAACGCGATAAAAGGAGCTTGTTGAACTGTGCATCATTTATCAAATAAAACCTATTGATTATCGCAGTGAATGTGAAGAGAATTGGAAAGTGCCAAAATAGTTGGATTTAGAACTCAAATTGATAGTGGAAAAGGAGTATGTAACATCAATCGTTTAGATTTAAATTATGTTGATTTTTGTTTATTTCTTCTGACTTAAAATTATGATTTTTAATTTAAAATTTGAAATTTCATTAATTTGTTATGAATTAAAATTGTGGTTTTAGTTTGAATTTTGAGATTCTCTCTCGTTCTCTCTTCTTCATTCATTTTTCTTCTTCTGTAATTAATCCAATAATTCTTTTTTGCCTATAATAGTCAATGAATCAATTGATTTTATAGTTTGATTGAATATGTAATAATAGATTTATAGATTGATTATCGTTCTTTATTATTTTATTTTTACTGTATTGATTGTTTTGTTTTTGTGCAGTAAAATGAGATAAGAAAGAAGAGTAATTTTATCATTTCAATTATATTCAACGAGAAAACAGATAACAGAATATTAAAATTAATAATGTTATAAATATAAAATTTTTAATATATTTTCAAGTTAAAAAATTGAAATAATATATTTTCACCAAATTTAAAGATTTGTAAGTAGTTTGCCCATAAAAATACTAGTATATAACAGTTGACCGTTCCTAATAAAGCTAGTGCCGAATTCCAAAAAGCAATTTAGTACTACTTGCCATAGTTTTCAGAATCGGACCAAGCCGGTCAATCGAATTAATAAAATCCAGAATCAATTAGTAATTCAATTCAATTTAATATTAAAACATCATCTTAAAAAATCAATCAAAATTGAAAAAATGATCAAATCTGAAAAAATCAACTAAAATTAATTTAACTTAAAATTTTATTATTTTTGTAAAAAATTTAAAATTTTTTTAATAACTATACTATTTTACTCAAATTTTAAATTTAAAACAAGTTTTTATAATTTTATCACATTATATTTTTCTATTTTATTAATATTTTAAAAATATTATTTATATTTAAAAAAAATTATTGAATAAAACTAATCAAACCAGCCGAACCAGTAATCAGCAGCTGACCAATTTGATCTCCCCGTCTGGTTCTAAAACATTGCCACTTGCTTGTCCAATTCTCAAGTCTGCTAAGAGTATATTTGAAGGAAGTGTTTATAATGAAATGAAATGAATTGGATTTGATTGATTTAGAAAAAATTTTTATGTTTAGATTGGAAGAAATAGAATGAAATAGAAGGTTTTGAAAGAGTTTGATAAACTCTCTCAAAACCTTCCAAACTATTAAAATGCAAACACCCATGAATTTAAAAAATTCAGACACTAAAATTACATATTTATCTTTGATTTAAAATTATAAAAAATTAATTGTTCACATTTTTTGTGAATAAAAATAAAATATAATTTTTGAATAATAACAATAAATTTCTATTTTAATATTAAATATTTGATAAATAAAAAAATAAAAGAAAATTATATTTATA
>CATIWR010333126.1:0-28515 GCA_949677035.1 Omphalea diandra | reverse complement strand
ATATCTTTGTAATTATGGTATATATATTTCTGTAGCAGATTTTAGGGATATATAGCAGATTCTTAGAGATATATATAGCAGATCTTTAGGAATATATTGTAATTATGGTATATCTAAAGATATATTGTAATTATGGTATATCTAAAGATATATTGTAATTATGGTATATATATTTCTGTAGCAGATTTTTAGGGATATTATAGCAGATTCTTAGCAGATCTTTAGGGATATATTGTAGATTTTTGGGGATGTAAATCAAAGGTTTTCTTTATTTAAATGAAAGAACTATCACCTTGAGGGACATTCAGCAAAAGTGACATCATGCATCCTTTGGTTTTCTTAGGCTAATTCAAGTGTAACTTCTTGTTGCATGAATATACTAATTGCCTCCTTAAACTTCTTTAGTCTTCCTCTTATGATTGGGCCTTAAAATTGGAATGGATCCTTTGATAATTTGCCATGACTGTTTGCATCGACTAACAATCCTTAACTATCGACACCCATTGCCAGTCATTGTCGACTACTAATGGTAGTTGGTGATAGTTGGGATCCACAAAAGTTTTTATTTTTAATGTATTTTTTCTTATATTAAAAAAATAAATAATATAAATATCAAATGCTTATTATCTAAATTTTATTATAATCTTATAAATCAAAAGAAAATTAACATTTTTTTTAAATACTAGAAATATGTTTTTCATCCTCAAAAAATATTTTCTACAAATAAACTATTTTTCATAAAATAAATGGAGTTTTAAGTTTTATTCTACTTTCTTTTTGAGGAATATTTTTCATTCCAGATTCAAGCAGTTAAAATGAGAGAAGATGCAAGGCTGCGGGGCAAAAAATTAAAAAATTAAAAAATTGAAACCAAATGTGGAATGTCCACAATTATAGAAGAGATCAAGGTGAGAAAGTGGTGTAGGATATTGTCACTAGAAGCAAGCCCATGAATACTATAAAGTCGCTTTGCTGAAACAGTCCATAGATTTGATTGAGGTCAAGATTAATGTCCAAACTGTGTGCTTGGAAGTGTAATTGCTGAACATTGTAGAATTGATGATGATATTAGTCTCGCACTTGTCAATAATCATTGAGCTACACATATCATTGAGTGGATATATTACTAGGAGCTTGTGGCCTTGTGCTTTTTAGGCACTTTGACAAGGTGTAAGATTCTGATTTGTTATTTAAAAAAGTTTACACTTGTTAATTTTTTAAGTTCAAAGAGCACACGAAGGGGATATCCCATTGGGTCCAGATGAAATCATCTTAAATCTTAATAGATTAAATCTAACTTGGTATAAATGGAAACTGTAGCTGTAAAATAACAACCTAGAATTTAAGAGGTTCAAGTTAAGTAGAACCAACACAGAGTTATGCGTTGCAACTTTAGCAATAGTAAATAGAAGATGAAGTGATGCAAGTATGGTCAGCCTAAATGGTGTGGATGTTCCACAAAGTTTCTGATTCCTAGTATCTATTACACAAAAAGGTGGTGGAACTGTGGAGAATGTCAACCGTATGATAAAAGCAGAATGGGTAAGATGGAGAAGTTAGATAAGGATTCTAAGCTTTTGTAAAATACCAGCTAAGTTGGAAAAGGAGTTTTGTAGAATAGCGACCTGACTAGCTAAGTCTTTGGTAGTGAGGAAATGACAAAGGATTTGAATGACTGAAATGAGGATGATATGATGGATTACAAAAATATAAAGATGATTCAGGAAAGGAATGAATACATTTGGAGTGTGGGACATTGAGAGATTTGAACTTTTGATGGGTCCATCATAGACCTGCAAATACAATAATTTGGAATATTGGGCATATTTGAGTTGTAGGAGATGAAAAAGATGAGGGATATCCGGATGATTTGGGGCAGAATTAGTAATAATGGAAATGCCTCTAGATTTTTTTGTTGGAAGATATAGCTTTTGACCATATGGAACAAGGGAATGTATCCATATATCTAATCTCTACTAATTTAGGATTAGAGCTTAGATGAGTTGAGTTGTTTCTTGAGTAGAGAATTGATGTTCCTAGCTTCCAATATAACATTTGAAGGAAAAAATAATAATGGAACTTTTGTTGATGTCAAAAGGACCTCCAGGTTCCAATTCCATTCCGTTCATATTTGGATGGTAACTCCATTGATATCTTCGCAGCAGATTTGCATTGTGATTTGTTGTAACTTAATGCACTGAATCACTGGTTTAGTAGTTTTTCCATGCTCATTTTCATTTCTTTCCATCTTTATAAATCATTTCAAGTGCATTGTTTATGTGGTTCTATATTTGTCATGCAATAACATTCAATGCACATGGGAAATTTTCTTTTATACTTTCTTGTAGTTCTGGATGCTATCCTGACTGCTTATAAGCTAAGCAAACTTAAGACTAAACTAGGAGAGACTAGATGTAATTGTAAATTAGACATAGGAAAAAAAGGCTATGGTGATGCAAATTGGATTATGTCATATTTTAGTTGAGATGAATTTCAGAGTTAAGTGTAGGAGTTGGTGAATATCCTCATTTATTCAAGGACATTTTTGAAAAAAGTTTTTTTTGGTACCCTACTATCTTTTCTGGGATAGCAGATAACAATGAGACACATTTCCTTGTTTTTAGTGCTTTGGCTATTGAAGTTATGGCTATGTAAATGGATTGTTACGAGACTCAATGAAGAATGAAAGAAAAAAAATGAACACAGAATGCATCCAAACCATTCCAGAAAATCTGGATATCACAGAAATGTTCCTGCTACCTTAACAAACTTTAAAAAATGTTTAAAAAGGAGAAAAAAAGGAATAGAAGGCTTGACTATGGAAATAAAATAGGTGTTATACTTGCAGGCAGGACTAGTGACTATTGACCAACAGCCGCAATTTGCAATCCTATGGAAGGTGATGGGTATTGGTATTTTTTCAGGAATCAGGATTGCATGGGTGATGCCTTCAACAACTATTTTATTGCTTGAAGATTAGATGTGCAGGCTTAGGAGAGGAGATCATGACTTTTATCTGTTTCACTTTCTGCTACACTGTCTTACGGTCTCCATTTGATGTAGCAGAAGGATCTAAGGTTTGCAAACTATAGATGTGTTTATTGTTGAATATCTTTGGTATTGTTATAGATTTATTTGAAAATTTGTAAATCCTAGGCTGATCTGCTTTTGGAGATAGCACTTACCAATCTGGTATTCTTTCTCTTAACCATTTTGGACATAGGACTCTGTATTCTTAGCCTTATTTTTTGCTTTCCACCTCTTTTTGTAATTGTTGTTTTTTACAGTAGCCGTATTATTTTCTTCTGTATTTCCTTCATGCAATGGTCAGATGTTTGCATCTTTTAAGAAAGGAATTTTTTTTATGGCATTCCAATTCCAAAGCCATAATTTACTGCTATAAAAGTGAAACAGCTCTAATTTTCCTATTCTGGCGCAAATTTTCTTTTTATCCTTCGAGAAGCTATGAGAGAGTGCATCGTACTGGTTAGCTGTCGTTATTTATTTTTCTTTTATTGTTGGCAAACCTCATATGACTTTTTTTCCTATGCAGAAAAATTAACACTTAATTTATCCTTTTTTTGCAGGATGTAAGAGGATTCCAACAACCATCCAAAGTATGAGCTCCTTTATCAACTTTTGAATTTTGTAACCTTTGTGGCTGGCCTGTTTAACTATGTAAATGTATTTACTTTTTGACACATGTCGAATTTGAAAGCTTCTGCAAGTTTAACTTTGTAAAAATGCAAGATTGGCCCTGTGCCTCTTCTTCAAAGCCTTAGGATCTGTGTTATCTTTGATGGACCTTTTATATGTTCTGCTTTCTTCTTTTTGTACTTGCTTCTCTATATATCCTTTTATTTGCTCATCAAATATTGTTTCCTGACACTGGAAATCTGAATTCAGAATTTTGTAAGATATGCAGTACGTCAAAAACGTGCTGATGCAAAGAGCTCTAAAAGGCCTTCTCTTCTACAGTGGATCCTTTAAAGCTTCATTCCAGGGGAATTTTTCTGTTGCTATAAATCCTAAATTATATTTGGAATGCCTTAATTCAAAATTCAGGTTATGGCCGTCTGGGCTATTGGAGTTTACCTCTCTGGGCTATTGAAGAAGAGTTTTAGTGCAACTGTTTTTTTTTTTTTTATCCATTTGTGACTTGCCCAAATTTTTTATCTTGACAATTATATACTCATGGTTTACATCTAAGGTCAATGTGTTCCACTGTGACAGTCTATAAGTGTAAAAGAAAACTATTTCTCTGGTTATACAAATTTGCTCTGAATAGTTAAAATATAGGACTTTTGCATCATCATTTGTAGCAGTTGGAAACAAGTTAAATAGGTTTAATGCATGTGATTTTATTGCTTATTGACTAGAAGCAAAAGCCATTGAACGTTCTCAATTTGGTAGTTGAATATGAGTTGTACCTAGAGCTAGAGGCTTGATATTTAGTCAACATATTGATTTGTATTATGTTCTTTAATTGGAAATTTTTTGAGATTTAAGTAGCTGTTAAACATGATCTGGCCTTTGTTAAATCGAGAATCAAAATTCCTTATTTTGTGAATTGAGGATCGAAAATTGAATAAGGTATAGTGTTACATAGTCCACAGTAGTCCGTTATGATGATTATGGAATATAGTAGTATAATATTACATGGTTGACTAGCAGTAAACTAGTAGTAAAACAGTATAATAATTTAATGACATTACTGCAAGCTGATAGATGTAGCAATGGCACAGCAAATCCATATCTCTCAAGTCTCAACAAAAGGAGAAAAGGGGCAAAAAAAAAAAAGTGTAGCTAATGATATGGAGTTAAAAATGACCTTTTTAGCTCACAGATCATGTCCGACACCATTCAAATTTGGTTATTAGTAAAAGCAGCCTTAGATTTTAATTAAGCACACCCATTACTGTGGAAATGCTATTATTCCAAATATCTTTGCTTTGAGACAGATGTGAATGCCTTAATTGAATTTATGTTAATTTTGTGCTCCTCTTATGTGGTGAAGGATTCTAGTTTATCTGGGTTGTGATGCATGAATTGCTTTGTACTTGTGCCAGGATGAAGAGCAACTCTGGGCATTTGATCGAGTGCACCCACATGGCAGTGGTAAGAAAAGGCAACTAAAATCTTCTGCTCGACATTCTAGGAAATGTCATGTCAAGAAAATGAGATGTGAGCTTTTTCTTCTTTGACCTTTTTGTGTCTAATTAATTTAGTTTCTTATTTTTAATTACCTTTGTTTCATCATGTTCATTCTGTCACCTATCTGATACAGCCAATCAGGATTATCTCTCCATTATATCGTATGAGTATGGTTTGCATAGTGCAACATTATTGGTTTTTATGTGTTGGACGATACCCTAATCAATTTATAAATACCCTAATTATATTGTGCATCTGAAGCAATGTTGTTTTATTTAATCACCAAAATCATTACCAGAAAGCTAAAAAGCGGAAATTGTTTCTGCAACTATCATCACCAATCTAAGTCAGAATGCAAATCTAAACCTAATAAGAAAAAAAAAAAAAAATGATGCAACTGAGGCAGGATACAGTCAATGGATTTTTGAAAAAATAGGGAATACACAAGCTTTGAGTCAATTCTTTCCCTTTTGCCATATTTTCTTAAAACAGTCTAGATGAGTTGACTGATGAAATAATTAAAATTAAAAAGAATGAAGGAAATAGAGGCAAGGCACGGAGGTCCAAACAATCACAACATAATTGGTGGATGAAAGAAAAAGAGAGAACATGGATCAAAGAAAAAGACTTCCACACTTGAAGATTGAAAGGAAAAATAAGGGCAAAATGCTTTACATGTTTATGTTTCATTACTTTCATTTTTTCCATAAATAAGCAAATATTAGTGTGCACATGATTTAGATAACCAAGTAGAATTTTTTGGATAATCACATCATCAAATGTTAACAAGTTTCCAAATAGTAGAAGATTTGGTTGTTAAGAATTTCTTCAACAACAAATTGTTTTTCCCCCACCAATCAAAACATTTGATGCTTAAAATGTTTCTTCCTGCTTTTCGTTCTTCACCAATTGTGGCAACTTCCAGGTCTCTTAATATTGCTTTCAGGTCCACTAGCGTGTCTCTAATGGTCTTTGCATTTGATTTTCAATAGTTCATTCTTTGGAACATATAATTTTTACCTTGTGATAACTAATAAAACTAGGCATGATGAATCATATGATTGGACCGAAACCAGGACTTAATTGAAGGAAGAATTTTCCAGTGTTATCAATAGAATATTGCTTCTCTATGCATCAAGGTTCTTCACAGGTTAGTTGATGAATTTCTGCTTATTGAATTATAACTAAAATTCCATTGTAAATTGTAAAGATCGATTTTGTTCAATTAGGTTACTTAAATAGATTACTGTTTCAATTAACATAATTCAGTGAAATTAAGGGTCTCAGGTCACCAGGCTGATGGGTGATAATTATCATTAGTCTATTTGTTTCATAATTAAATGAAATTAAATTACCATATATTTGTTATTTATTTGTAAGTTGTGTAATTTTGAGATCTTTAATTTAGCCAGATTATGTGAATTGGAATATATTTAAGTAATCTAATAAAATAAAATTAATTTTTAGTGACTATAATAAAATTTTGTTCTTAGTTCAATGACCAATGGTACAAATTATAGTTTTTGTGCTGTTATTATGTTTATTTGATTTGCCCATTGGCATTGTATTATTATTGATGTACTCGCTGGTTTTCTTTCATCATATCCTCGTTTTGCACCACTTTTAGATTGTCAAGCACAAAGAGTTTACAATGTTGATATCCTAGTCATTTTCTACCTTTATATGTGCTTATAAATTCTGATTTGGATAAGAAATTGCGAACTCGTTTTCTCTCATTATATCCTCGTTTTGCACCACTTTTAGATTGTCAAGCACAAAGAGTTTACAGTGTTGATATCCAAGTCATTTTCTACCTTTATGCGTGCTTATAAATTCTGATTTGGGTAAGAAATTGCATGAATTTGCTGATTCAAATTTAAAGTGGCATGATAATTTAGCAAATTATATGGCTTTGTTGTATAATAATAATAATAATAATAATAATTGTTGTTGTTGTTATTGTTGTTATTTGATCCAACAAATGTAGGATTATTATTTTTTTGGGTGCGTGTATGTGTGATTGGAAGTTAGGCATATAATTTCTTTAGTGGTTTTGAACGTATGTTTGCAGGCAATGGCTGTAGAAAAATTCAAGCTCGGCGTCAATGCATACAAATCATTATGTGATCTTCTGTCATGACTTTAAACATTATACCGCCTTTTGGTTGTCACTGTGCACGCAATAATGGGGCAGAGATGTAGTTTTACTGTTACAACTGGTCATTTTTTTGTAACTTAACGGCTATGATGATAATTATTATAATAATATTTATCCATTGTGATTTTAGTTACTTTTTCAAAATTACATTGGTGGAGTTCCGGCATATATTTTAATAGGTTAAGTAGCCTTTTACGGATTTTAATAGGCTTAGCTCCAACGAAAAGATTTCACATAATTGATAATAATTTTAAAATTTTAATGTGTAAATAAAAATTTCGGTCCTTCTTTTTTTTGGGGTATGAATAGTGAGAAACACCTATTTCAAAGTCATTTGTGATTTTGCCGATTTCAGAAGAGTAGTGATTGATGGTAATGTAGTAATTCTAAGGACTCAGATTGTTATGTATTTGGTATACTATGTTCCTAATCAACATGAATAGTTAGATACACAAAATTTAATCTTAATTACAAATCTTAATTGCAAAAAAAAACATAATTATTAAAATTTAACTATAATGGATATTAACTAAACATTCATTTAAAAATATTCTTTAAAATTAACTAGATATGAATATCCTTATACTATTTTTAAGTATATAAAATTTCACCGTGAGAAGAATTGTTCAGCTTAATAATATTTACACAATTTTTTTTTTAAAAAAAGTGGAATATCATTTCTCTTTGAAAAGCTTTTGTTTCATGTCTCTTGACAAGTGTAGTTTTTCTTCTCTTCAATCTTGTTCCTTTCCTTTTATTCCTTGGGATTTGTCTCTGTTTCATTGCTTGTCGTCTCCTTGTTTGTTTTGATGGCTAGTTCTAGCAACCCCATGAAGGTTCTTAAGGATCAATATGCCAAAGTCATCTTATATGATGAAGATGAAATGGGTGTTGAAGTTGATTATGATGGTGAGAGTGAAGGGGAATCAATTGGACTTCATTAAGTTTTAGTTAGCAAAAAAGCCATTAATTTTACAACCATGAAAAATGTCCTTGCTTCAGTTTGGAGATTATTTAGTGGCTTATGGGAAAAAGAACTCAAAGAAAACCTGTTCCTGTTTCAATTCTTCCATGAAAGAGATGTTCAACGAGTCCTTAAGAATGGTACTTGATCTTTTAAAAACTGTCTTCTCTTGAGTAAACAGTTGAAATAAAAGGGGAACAACCTACCAAAGTATTGTTGTTTACAATTGAATTTTGGATTCAGGTGTGTGATCTTCCTTATGGCCTTATGTCGGAGAAGGTTGCAAAATAGGTAGGCAACTTTATTGGTACTTTCATTGAAAATGATCCTAATAATTTTGGAGGGTCTTGGAAAAGCTATATGAGGATTAGAGTGGCTTTTGATGTGCAAAATCCTCTTAAAAGAAAGATGAAGATAAAGAAGAAGAGTGAGGAGGTGGTTTGGATTACATTCAAGTATGAAAGATTAAACACTTTTTTAGCCCGCCAATAGCAAGTTCTTGAGACTATGAAGTTAAAGATAAGCCCACCTTCAATCGGCTCCTTTGAATTGTTTTCCACTTTAGTCTTTGTCTTTTAGTATCAATAATAATTATGCCCTCAGATTGAGACATATCTTGCATATTACTGTCATCATTCAATATTTCCTTACTAAGTTTATTGTCAACTAGTTGACCTATGCATATTCCTTTATTAGTGTCAATAACCATGTCTTTCATAGAAATCCCACTTCCCATGAACTTAGATATTAGCTTATTTGTAGGATCGTTTTGTGGAGTTACCATATCCATCATCACATAGTCATCACTTTCATTAATGTCCATATCATGGTCATTGTTTAGGCCATCTAGAACCCATTTTGCACCAATGTTTGAAGATCGACATCTCATAGGGGCACGAAGCCAAACTTCATTAACAAACTCAATGGGATTTGTAGAAGCAAAAATATGATTTTTCACAAAAACACTTGTCAAGCCCAATGAGCACCTTAAGCTAAAACTACCAGTCTGTGATTAGTTCAAGAATTGTTGGACCTCATGTCCATAAAAAAAGCCTTGTTTTGTTTTCTCAATGGAAGTTAAGGTTGGAAAAGCCCAAGTAGAGACGGTCAAGAACAAATTGGGCTTTAAGGGCATGTTCTATGTAACACACATTATCATTTATTAAGCATGACATTCATGTTCATCATTTATTAAGCATGACATTCATGTTCAACTATTCATGTAAGTATAAATATAGCATATCATTCATACACAACTAGAAAGACATGTTAATTTCCTTATTCAACGTATGTATTTGTTAAGTACATCCCATTTATTGTTGATGACTACAAACTTATTCCTATTTAGGTGTATGTACATGAAACAAGAAGAGATAGAGTTGAGATTCAATTGTTGGCCTATACTCCATGTGTCCATAAGCAAAACTTTATCCTACAAACAACCCATGTGTTATGCTTCACTATCTGAAAAAAAAATGAGTGTGATTTGGTGAGTCATGATTCAATAAATAAAAATAATAATAAAATTCTAATGTCACAACCAATAATCAAATATCATTAGGATACATTACTAGTACAAGAATTGACTATGCAAGTGCAAATGCAATAAATTGATTGATTTTATCATGACCTTGCAAGGCAAATACTTTTCCTAGAAATTCATTTGAATCATATGACTTTTAGTTTTGCTAGCCAATATAAAACATGTGAATTATTTTATCGATAACATGTGCTATAATAGGACATATTGCTCCCTTTTCCAAGTGATTTGTAACTGTTTGACAAGTCGGTCACAACGTCCTTTTAGTTCCATATGCAAGTGTTCATTCACAATGGTATAACAAGTAATAATTAAGATCATATAATTCTCACTTGACTTACATTCACATGTAAAATGTTTATAACAAGTAATAATTAAGATCATATAATTCTCACTTGACTTACATTCACATGTAAAATGTCATAATTCATTCACATATACACATAATAAAACCCAATCATATCTTAAAATCACACATATAAACATTAGAATCTAGTTATGGCTTTTACTCATGTTTGATGCAACCAACATTTATGGTAGGTTTGCACCTCTCTCTTGGGCTTCCTCAATGTGTTGAGATTTTAACATTTGATACATATATGATTATAAATATGCCAAAATGAGTTTTTATGCTTAATATGCAATTATGGTCATGTTCCATATAAGTGGATCTAGTATTTATGCTTATTATTCTTGTATGGCATCTTGACCTTGATATACTCTTATGATAATAACTCTTGTTATACTTATCCAAATGATTTGATTCTTTGTTTTACATAAACTAGACACATGATGATATAACATAGTAAAAAATGAGGTCAATGCAAGAAGTATAGAAAATATGGTGAATTTGTAAATTTTGCCATATTTTAATGTGACCATAGTCTAATATGGTCTTACATTCTTAGCCATATCACAAATTATACAAATCCAATTGCAAAAATGATTGACTAAAAGTTATAAAACATATAAAGGAACATGTGATGTTTTATACATTGTTTAATTCAGTCTACAAGGTCATAAAAATAAATGATAAATCTCAGGGTAAGCAGGTTTCATTAGGTTCAAAATTAAACATAATGAAGGAGCAATATCTCATCACCCATAATATATTTTGCAAAGTTGTTTTATAAAAATGTAAGAGGCATAACTCTACAACTTCAATGCTTTTCTCAACACCTAATTCCCATTCTATAGACATAAAACTCTAGGTAAACAAAATCAATAGGTTGAGTAGGTTTCATCAGGTTCAAGATCAGTTAAAATCAAAGGGCAATATCTCTTCCCACACAATAAATTAAGTAAAAATGGTTATAAGAATTTAGAAGGGATATAAATATACAACTTTCTTGTTTTTTACTTTATCTAAATCAGCAAATAGGGTCATTAAAATATGTGAACAAGGCTAGATTGAAGTGGTTTTGGTAGGTTATGAACCAGTTCTAATAAAGGAGCCATAACTCTTCACATATATCATATTAAGAACAACTGTTTTACGTGCATTAATGTAAGGCATAAATCTACAAATTTCAAGTGTTACACTTTCCCTAATTCCTCTAGTGTTGTGAAATTATGGGCACAACAATATGCTCTAACAACAAAACTAACACAATAAGCTCTTATATCTCCTATGCTTCTAACAACTTCCATGCATGAGCTCTAGCTATAATTACTCCATAATTATTACTATTTATGCATTTTTCCATGTTATGGGGGAGAATTTTCATATGGGAAGGAGATAAAATCATTTACCTCTTTTTCCAAAACTAGAAAAGTTTACGGTTCCTTCCTAGCTAGCTTTCTTCTTCTTCTCCTTTCTTTTTTTCTTTCTCTCTTCGCTCTCTCTTTCTTTTGATGCTCTTCACATTTTTCCTCTCTAATATGCTTCTAAAGGAATGAAAATTCAATTTGTATATGTATTCTAATAGGACAAAATCATGGTGGTTTATTACTATTGGCTTGAAGCTTAGTTTCCCTCTTTTAGTCCCTTTTCTTCACTCTGACATCGCCTCTATTCCTTTAATAATTCTCATATGCTCCTTATACTTCTAATAGGTACCAAATCAATATTATTTAAGATATTATAACATGCACACAATATATGGTAATTTGTCATGCAACTGTGTAAATATCACATCTATATTTAAGTGCCCTAAATGTAATGGTAAAAGTGTTATCGTCATGCATATCAAATGCACATATCTAAGTGATCACTTATGCAATACATATGGTCATGTGGAATTGCAAATCATTTATGTAATGGGTGTGTTCATATGAGAATGCTAATAAATAATGATATGGATGTTGCATTTTCTTCCCCTTTTATAAATAATTCCATTCTTGAAATTCAATACCTGTAAACAAATGTGGATATTTTCATTTCATGTTCTTTTTGGTTTCCCATGTGGCCTATTCTTGTAAGTGGTTTCTTCATAATGCCTTAACCAAAGGGATTTCTTGATTTCATAATTGTTTTATCTTATAACCAATGATTTTCATTGATTCTTTAACATAACCTACATTATCTATAATTACTATTATTGGATCCCTAAGTATATGTGTATGATCAAATTAATACTTTTTGAGTAAAGTCACATGAAATACATCATTAATATGAGCCATCTCTAGTGGTAATCCTACCTATAAGCTAATGGACCAATTTTTTTTAGGAGCTTATATGGCCTTATGTATTGAGGAATCAATTTTCCCTTTTTGCCAAATCAAATTATTCCTTTCCATAGTGAAACTGGAATGAACACTTTGCCTCCTACCTTATATTCCATTTCTCTTCTGTGCTGGTCTGCATAACTCTTTTGCCTATCTTCTACTACTTTAAGAACTCTTGATTACTTGCAACTTATCCACAATGTCTTGCACTAGTTTTAGCCCTTCTAAAACACACATCCCTTCTTAATCCCAATAGATAGGACTTCGACATTGTCTTCCATATAGTGCTTCATATGGAGCCATATGTATACTACTATGATAATTATTATTATAATCAAATTCAATCAAGGCAAGATATTCATTCCATATACCTTTGAACTCTATCACACAAGCTCGAAGCATGTCCTTAAGTGTCTAAATTATCCTTTCTAATTGTCCATCTATCTAAGGGTGAAAAGCAATATTGAAACTCAACTTAGTACCCAAGGCCCATTACAAACTCACCCAAAATTGTGATGTAAATCGTGGATCTCTTTCTGATACAATGGACATTGGAACACCATGTAATTTGACAATTTCATCCATATATTTCTTGGCCAAGTGCTTAAGTGAACGAACCCATCAAATAGGCAAAAAATGAGTTAACTTAGTTTGTCAATCAATGATCACCCATATAGCATCATTCTTCTTCAGAGTTCTCGATAACCCATATACAAAATCCATGGTTATTCTTTCACATTTCCATACCGAAATCATCAATAATTTTGATTTTCCAACCAATGTTTGATGTTCTATCTTGATCTGCTGACAAGTCAAACATTTTAAAACATGGGTTGCCATATCTTTCTTCATTTTGGGCTAGCAAAAAAGAGATTATAGGGTACTATACATTTTTGTCATTCTTAGATGCATGACATATGAAGCATTATATAGTTATTCTAGGATTTCTCTATGCAAATTATCAATATTAGGCACACAAATATGAGATCCTGACATCAAGACATCATTTTGAATATCGAAATTAATGTGTCCCCCTTGTTTTACCCTTTTAATAATTTATGCAACTTCATATCATTACCTTGTGTTTTGTAATTTGATCATGCAATATTGGTCTCACTTAGAAAGTAGCAATCAATACTTCATTATTTTATATGTTTAGTTCCACATTCATAGCTCATAATTAAACTAAATAAGATAATGAAAATACCTATAAATGGCCTACACTACTTCTTGATTTCTTACTTAAAGCATTTGCTACCACATTTGCCTTCTCTAGGTGATACCTAATGGTGCAATCATAATCTTTTAGTAATTCTAGTCGCTACCTTTGTCTTATGTTTAATTCTTTTTAGCTTAACAAATACTTTAAGCTCTTATGATATATAAATATCTGAAAAGTTTCTTTACATAGGTAATGCCCTCATATTTTCAAAGCAAACACAACAACAAGAAGTTATTGGTCATATACTAGGTAAGATAATTCATAAGGCTTTAATTGTTTAGACGCATATGCAATTACCCTAACATGTTGCATTAAGACACATCCCAAACCTTGATGAGAGGCATCTCCATAAAATCCATAAATGCAGTTGATGCATTAGTTAAACCAAATGGCATCACCTAAATTCATAATGCCTATAACTGATTCGAAAGGCAGCCCTTAGTACATTTAGGTCTGAAATTTTGAGTTAATAATAGCTTGATTTCAAGTCAATTTTATAAGACACTTGTGCTCCATGTAAGCAATCAAATAGATCTTCTATTCTTGGTAAAGGATATTTGTTCTTCACAGTAACTTGATTCAACTGCCTATAATCAATACACAACCTTATTGTCCCATTGTTCTTTTTAATAAATAACATTGAAGCACCCTAAGGTGACATACTAGGTTTGACAAATCCCTTTTCAAGTAGTTCTTGCAATTGAGTCCTTAATTCTCTCAACTCAATTGGAGCCATCCTATAAGTGGAATGGATATTAGTGTTGTTCTTAGAACTAACTCAATTATGAATTATATCTCTATATTAAGTGGCAAACTAGGTAAGTCAGCTAGAAATACATCTAGAAACTCGTTTACCACTATAATGTTCTCAAGTAATTCATCTATGAATCTTGTGTCTACCATATGTGCCAAATAAGCCTCACATCCACCTTTAATCATGCGAAAAGCCTTGATAGTAGAAACTAGACATGCAAGAACAATTTGTCTTTTCCCTTAAAACACAACCTTTGTTTGATTTAGAGATTTCAAAACAACTTCCTTAGTAAAAAAAATTTACTATTGTATGATATTTGGTCAACTAATCCATACCTAGGATCACATCCAATTCACATAGTGCCAATGGTACTAGATTAGTATTCAACTCAGTGTCATCAATGTGAATCACATAATCATGACATACCTCATCCATAATCATCACATCTTTCAAAGGAATACTCACATCACACATAGGTTGAAACCTAAACGCTGATGCTTATTACCTAGTTAGGATGTTGTGTTTAATGAAATGAATGAATGTGTAGAGCTAGGATGAATCAATACAACTACTTCTAAATCATAGAAAATTTTTTTACCATTGAAAACTTTGGAGTAGCTATGGCTTCTTGCCTAATCATAACAAATACTATTGCCTGTGTATGGGGTTTAAAACTCATACCTTCTGATATGTTCATACCCCGACCAACTGTAGTTAATCTATCTTTGTCTCTGTCCCTGCCAAATGATATTATAGCTCCATTTGCTTTTAGAACTTTAATTATGGATTCAGATCTATCTCTGCCTCTACCTCCCTTTAACATTCTAGACCTTTCTAGATAATCTCTAAACATATGGTCAAAAGACCCACAGAAGTAACACCCACTAGTTAGTTTCCTACATTCACCCATATGTTGCTTCCCATAATGTACATAAGATAATCATTATTGCATAGCTTAGCCTTGACCTCTACTTGCATAAGATGGAACTCCTAACCCCCTACCTTTATAGCTAGAGTGACCACTCCCTGGCACTAGACTGTGATGACATATAATCTCCATGTTTACTTTTATTTCTATTAAAATCTCCTATAAACTCAATAAGCCCCCTTTTTGCTTATTGCTTGGTCCTTTCTTTTTCTAATGTTTTCACCTGATTGTAGCAACTTTTAGCTTAGTATAACTTTTAAGATCTACAGTTGTGATTTTGCTTTTAATCTTATATCTTAGTCCTTCTTCAAACTTTTGATATGTGTCTTTGTCACTGGCCACCATAAATGATGCATAATGAGATAATTGATTAAGCTTTACCTCATACTCAACTATAGTCATCTCACCCGATTTTAGATTTAGAAATTCTCTTCTTTTATCATCTTTATGTAATTTTGGCATGTAATTATTATTGAACTTGTGAAGAAAATCATCCCATGTAAGCACTAGAGGCTGGACATCACTCTTTATAGATGGTTTCCCACCAATCATATTCATCCCTCTGTAATATTGACACTGCATAATCGAACTTTTCTTCTAGTGTACGTTTCATCAAATTCAAAAGTCTTTGTGCTCTTTTTAGGCATGTCTCTATCACTATTGGGTCTGTGTTACCGTTGAAGTCAATTGCGCCCTATTTTCTCAATTTTTCATACTTTTTTTCTCTCTGATTTTTTGGACTCTACGCTATCTATTCACAAGTTTTATATTGTGGTTGCCCATGAGGTATGTGTTGTGCATGAAAATGGATAAGAGATTTAACTCTATCATCAAGTTAATCTCTTGATGGTTGGTATGATGCTTTTACGAAATGCAAATTGGTTGACTCCTTTCTCCATAGTGAGTCATGGGTTCTACCATGACTACCCTCTGCTAATGCTCTATAAATATATAAGACTACGTTATACGATAATGCATAATAGTGTAAAATTCATGTCATGTTCATATGTATGTCCCTATGGAACTTATCCTTGCTTTCATATAAAAAACTATAACACCCATTTCCATTTATTAAGAATGACATTCATGCCCAAATATTCCTTTGCATAATGGTTAACATATCATTCATACATAACCAAAAAAGCATGTAAATTTCCTTACTCAATGTATGTATATATTAAGTACAACCCATTGACTATTGGTTACTACAAACTGGTTCATATCTAGGTGTATGCACATGACACATATATATAGAGAGAGAGAAAAAGAGATAGACCTAGAATTCAGTTGTTGACTAGTGCTTCCTATGTTTATATGCAAAACTTTATCCTTCAAACAACCCACATGTTATACTTCACTGTCTGAAAAAAAAATGATTGGAATTTGGTGAGTCCCAACTTAATGAATAAAAATAATAATCAAATTCTAATGGCACAACCAACAATAAATATCATCAGGATACATTATGAGTACAAGAATTGACTATGCAAGTGCAAGTGCAATAGATTGATTGATTGATTTTATTATGACCTTGCAAGGCAAACACTACTATCGAGAATTCATGTGAATCAAGTGACATTTGCTTTTATTGGCCAACATATAACATATAAATCATTTGATTAATAACATGTGCCATAATAGTACATATTGATCCCTTTTCCAAATGATTTGCAAGTGTTTGACAAGTCGGTCACAATGTCCATTTAGTTCTATATGCAAGTGTTCATTCACAATGGTATAAAAAGTAATCATTAAATTCATATAGTTCTCTCTTAACTTGTATTCACATGTAAAATGTCATAGTTCATTCACATATACAAATAATATAACCCAATCATATCCTAAAATCACACATATACACATTAGAATCTAGTTATGTCTTTTACTCACCTTTGATGCAACCAACCTTTATGGTAGGTTTGAACCTCTCTCTTAGGCTTTCTCAATGTGTTGAGATCCTATCATTTGATACATATATGATTATAACTATGTTAAAATGAGTTTACATGCTTGATATGCAACTATGATCATGTTCCATGAAAGTGGATCTAGTATTTATGCATATTATTCTTGTATGATAGTTTGACCTTGCTACACTCTCACTATAAGAACTCTTGCTATACTTATCCAAATGACCTAATTCTTTTTTCTACATAAATGACACACATGATGATAGAACGTATTCAAGATTTGGGTCAATATAAGTCCTATAGAAAATATGATGAATTTTTAAATTATGTCTTATTTTAATGTGACCATAGTCTAATATAGTCTTACAATCTTAGCCATATCTCAAATTGCACAAATCCAACTGCAAAATTGATATACCAAATGTTATAAAATAGATAAAGGAATATTTTTTTAAGTGTTATATATTACCTAATTCAGTCTATAAGGTCATCAAAATAAATGATAAAATCTCAAGGTAAGCAAGTTTCATCAGTTTCAAAATTAATCATAATGAAGAAGAAATATCTAATCACCTATCATATATTTTGTAAAAATGTTTTGTAATCATCTAGATGAGACATAAATATAAAACTTTAATGTCTTTTTACAATAGCTAATTTCCACTCTATGGCCATCAAATTTTGGGTAAACAGAATTAATAAGTTTTGCAAGTTTCATGAAGTTTAGGGTCATCACTATCAAAGGACAATATCTCTTTCCATTTAATAAATTAAGCAAAAATGTTTTATACAAATTTATAAAGGATATAATCTACTACTTTTATGTTTTGAACTTTATCTAAGTCAACACATAAGGTCATCAAAATATGTGAACAATGCCAAACTGAGGAGTTTTCAATAAGTTATCAACCAGTCCTAATGAAGGAGTCATAGCTCTCCACACATAACTTATTAAGCAAAACTATTTTACATGCATTTATATTATGCATAAATCTAAAGTTTCATGTTTTACACTTTCCTTAATTCCTCCTCTAGTGCTATGAAATTGTGGGTACAACAATTTGTTCTAACAACAAATCTAACACAATCAACTCTTATATATGTTTTTAACAACTTTTGTGTATGAGCTTTTCCTATAATTACTCTTTAATTCTTACTATTTATGTATGTTTAACATGTTATGGGAAAGGAATTTCATATGGGAAGAAGAAAAATCACTTACCTCTTTTGCCAAAACTAGAAAAGCTTAGGGTTTCTTCTTATTATTATTCTTCTTCTTCAATAGTGCAAGTGTTATCATTATGCATATCAAATTCACATATCTATGTTATCAATTATGCATATATTTATGTGAGATTGAAAATCATTTATACAATGTTAGTTTTCATGTGAAAATGCTAATGAATGAGGATAGGGATGTTGCATTCTATGTAGAGAAGGTGGGGCTGAGTGGTGGGTTCGCTCTTACATGGAAAGAATGTGTTATCGTTATGCATATCAAATTCACATATCTATGTCATCGCTTATGCAATGCATATGCTCATGTGGGATTGAAAATCATTTTTGCAATGGTAGTTTTCATGTGAGAATGCTAATGAATGAAGATAAGGATGTTACATTCTATATAGAGAATGTGGGGTTGAGTGGTGGCTTCGCTTTTATGTGAAAAGAATATAACATGGCCCATTTGTTAAGTTATTCTAGAAGCTACATTGATGTTGTAGTGATGGTATTGGGTATGCAAAAATGGAGGTTAACATGCTACTATGGATTTCTAGAAAGGAGCAGCAGGTAAGAATCATGGGACTTGCTTAGGCAGATGAAGTTGCGATCCTCTATCTCTTAGTGTATCATTAGGAATTTTAATGATCAAGCTTACCAAAAGGAAAACAAACATCACCTTCCACACTTAGAGAATCTCATTTATGGATTCAACCAAGCCATCTCAGATTGCGGTTTGCATGATTTAGGGATGATTAGATACGAGTTCACTTGGGAAAGGATTTAAGGTCTAATTTATGGGTAGAAGAAAGGTTGGATCAGGATATGGGAGATTCGATTTGGTGTTCTCTATTTAATAATGCTCTGGTTTTCAATTTGGGCACTTATTCTTTGGATCACGCAACATTTTTTCTTAGATTGATTATGGCTTCACTATAAGAAAAATAATTTATTGTCACATTTTTTAATGATATTTTGCACAAATATCACTTAAAATTAAAAAAAAAACATTAAAATAATATTTTCAGTAAATGTCACAAAGTCTTAGTTATTATAACAATTATCTTAATATTAAGTGACAATTATATTAAATGTCATTTTATTTATCTTTTTACAATATTTAGTATAACATTTACTACAAATATCATAATAAATTTATTTATTATGATATTTTTTTGTGACATTTAAATAACATCATTAAAGATACAAATAATATTTATTATAAATCCAATTATAATTTGGTTAGAGTATTCCCTACTATGAGGTTACTTAGATCGAAACTAAACTAAAATCTAATTATATTCTTACTCTTGCAATACTTTATTAAGTAATATTAAAAATTGTCTTCAAAAAGTCCTTACTAAAACATATTTAATAAGTATTTTTTTTAAAAAATAAAGTAATGGTGTTGCTATTATTTACCTATTAGAACATCATATCATAAATTCATGCTTTAAAAAGTAAAAAATTTATAATTTTGAATTTTATTGCTTGTAAATATTGTGGTCCTCATACGCTAACCATTTCAGTCTAGACTTATGATACCATAGAATTTCCTTTTGAATTAAAGTCTCTTCATAATCTCACTTAAGCTATTTATGGAGAGCCTTTAATTTAGAGGATTCGTAATTAACAAGCTTACTATTAAAAAAAATCATTTATAAATAATGGTCTTCGGTATTTTAAATTAGATAAAAATAAAATATGTTTACTTAGTATTTAATTCAACTATAGTTTAAGATTTATTTTATTTATTAATAAATTTCTTATAGAATTCATTTATGAGTAAATTTTTATGTTAGGCATATATAAAATAAAAATAAAATTTATTTGAAATAAAATAAAATTTGTATTTAATTAAATATGTAATTTAATAAAATATTTTATTTTTATAAGTCCTGTTATTTTTTTAAAGCTTTTACAAAATATATAAAAAAATAAGAGAGAATAAGAAAAAGAAAAAAGTAAAGAGAAAGGGGATTAGAAAAAAAAGTCATTTAAAGTACTGTCACTACAAGAAATTATATGTATAATATATGATGAAAATAATAATACAAATATAATTTAACTATGGATTTAAATATGTAGTAATTTACCTATAGATTCAACTCTATAGGAAATTGATTAAATGATTATGGACGGATTAATCCTTAGGAAATTGATTAAATGATTACAGTCTCTTTTTTTAAAAAAAAAAATTGTAAAACAACAAAAAAATCCCTGATAATCCCTAATCCTCCAAGCTACTTAAAGTAAAGAACATTGAAGAAATCTCCCAAGCCCCAAGAAGAAATTGCCCCGAGCCGAAATCAAAGGAGAGACTGAGAAATCCCTGGTTGGTTCTAGTGTCCTTGAGTAATGTCCAAGTATGTACTCGAGAACTTGAACTTTCTACCTTAAATTTGTGTCATCTTAGTTTCCCACCGCGTTGCCACACCTCCTTCACCCACTGCTTCACCACTGCCTTTGTCAATAACTACTTCTATACATGAGCGAACTCCTCTCCTGCTGCGTGGCATGAACTGACATCTAATATCAATATCAAGTGAGTGACAGCCAAGCATCAAGAATTTATCCTCATAAATCAGTCCAAATCTATCTACTCTCTCTATAAATCTGTGAACTATTAATTTTTTAGCTGATTATAGCACATAATCAGACCCAGACCATCAAACGACAATAGAATGACTAAACAGAGAGAGATAATGTATATCTGTAACCAACTCCATTTCCTCCTCCCGTTCTTTCTTTTTTCACTTTCATTTCTAAAACATTTAAAATGCTGTAAACAATTGATGAGTTGATGAGCACATTCAATTGAAATTCTGTCTAAAATTGACGTTTTGATCGTAGCACATTCATTTCACAAGTTATTTTGAGAAAAAGGAGAGTCCAATTTGCTCTCAAAATCTTCAAAATTGTCAGGATCGATTTTTTTTTTTTTCTTATTATGAATTTTATGGAATCTATTCGAGATTGCAAATTTTTTTTTTCTTTTTGAACTGCAAAACAAACGATTCCACCAAGCTATGCTTTGCACCCATTTATAATCACATTGATATTACTACATTAATTCTCTATTTTCTTTCCTCAATTTTTGTTTTTTAATTTTACTATTGTTTTATGTTATATAATGGGTATGTGAATTGTTTTGACAATATATATATATATTGTGTGTGTGTGAAATGTTTTATTGAGCTAATCATCCATTACTATATACTTGAATGGTTGAAGATTGGTCCATGTATCTAAGGTTTACTTTTTGTTATATACCTTAGATGTATTAGCAGTTTATCTTGCGGGATGTGTGGTGTTATTCATAGTTAGAAAGCATGCCTAGAAGGAAATTGCAATACAAAGTTATTATCTTAATGGTTTTGTCCTAAAATGTTATATGGATAAGGTAATATGAGCAATTACTGGAATTTGCATTGAATGACACTCGGGCTTGATTATTTCTTGATTAACTATTTATACTCTAATTATTCAAACATCTTTTAAAAATGATGTTTTAATTATTTTCTTCCTGAACATGTTAAATAAAAAATGGAATGATCTTGGATCAGTTCATTTCTTTTTTCTTCATAAGTAATCACTTTCCCAATTTATACTTCTTCTTCTTCCTTTTGCTTCATATTTGATATGTTGCAACGTGTTCTTACTACAAATGTGACAATTTGAATTATAAAAGCTTAATAGTCCCATATATATCCTATTTATTCATTTTTTTTGTTCTATTTGAAAACGTTATATATACATTGTTTGTTATTTATGTATTTGCTTTGTATGATTGTAGGTGAAATGGTTAGGGTGATGTGGGAGGTCAGATCTTTTGAAGCACTGATGAGGTAGCCATATACACATGCGTTATTATTCTCTTATGTTTCATATCCAATTTTTATAATTCCACAAGTGTGGAAGCTTATACTATCCTTGCATGGATTTCTATTCTGTTATGTTTGATATCTGATTTTTAGTGTCCTGAATTGTGATCCTAGTTTCTCATAATTCAATCAAGTAATTCATTATTTTTTAATCTTTTGATTTTAATTAATTTTAAAATGATCATAATAATAATTTTTGAGAACTTATTCAAAAGCTTAATATAATTTATTATTACTACCATTGTGCAATTTGCTAATTATGTGAATTATTTTTATATTTTATATAGATTTCTAATAGAAGTATTCCTCAATGCCCTAATGTTACGCGTATCACTAGATCTAAAGGTAAGAACTTCAAAACCCTTTTAACAATTTAATAGTTATTGTCCAACTCTTTTTGTGATTGATCATTATATTTTTTTTCATTTTGGTGCAAGTCACAAGCATTAGTTTATGCATTTGGGCTAGTCATATAGTTTTTCACACCAACAATGTTCTAAGATTAAGATATTTTAATTTTTTAATAGTTTAAGTTAGGTTGTTTGACTATTTTATTATTCTTTGAATACTTAAATGGATATTTTATTAATTTTATAGATATTTTGTTTATTTATTATTGTAATTTAAAAAACAACTTTTGGGTTGTCATATATTTGCACTTGATTCTTTTATAATATGTATTTTGTTATCATTAAAATGAATGCTATAATATGACATTTTAGTAATGGATGAAAAATGATATTACAACTTTTCCTTTAGTGATGTTTCTATAAAAAGTAATAATATGCAATTTTACTAATTAATTTCATAAGCATTTTATAGTGACATTTCATAACATCAAAAAGTGACATTTTAAATGTAATTATAAAGTCTTTTAGCAATTTTTATTGATATACTTTAAAGGACATTTAACAAATGTTGCTTTATTATCTTAAAGCAACACTTAATATGCGTTGTAACAAATTATTACTAATAAATCATAAATACCTTTTGTGTCATTTTATAAATGTTGCTTTTAACTCATTAACATGACATTTGAAAACTGTCAAATAAAATGGTGCTAAAAGTGTTGCTTATAAATTTATATCAACACTTGTAATAAATGTCGTTTTAATACATAGTGACACATTTAAATGCCACTTACAACAAATGTTAGTATAGGTCTAAAACATAATTTTTTAGAATTTTAATGACATTTAATAAATGTCATTAGAGACTAATTTTCTTATTATATAGTAAAAAGATTAAGCTCTTCAAGTTTGAAAATGCCTAGTTGTGGGATGGCAATTATGGGAAAGTGGTGCAAGACTACTGGATGTCGAGTGAAGGTATGAATTTGCAAAGAAGCTAAAGTTTTATAGGTCATCAATGGGGTAGTGTGGTTTTTAAAAAATTTAAAAATAAGATTGATGTTTGCAAATGTTATCTTCATGCTCTCAAGCCCCTTCGAGATTCAATTTCCATGGCTAAGTATAATGAGCTCAATCAAAAGCTTCAAACTCTTCTAGATCAGCAAGAGTCATTCTGGCATCGAAGAGCCAAACAACATTGGCTTTGTGAGGGACTCTAATTCAAAATTTTTCATCATTATATTTTAACTAGGAAAAAGAAGAACATGATTAATCGACTCAAAGACATTGATGGTAATTGGTTAGATTGGGATTTTGGTCTTCAAACTCATATTATTGACTATTTTGGTAACTTGTTTAATTCGTGTGGTTGTATTGGAGAACCTATTTTCAATAAAATGAGAAGCAAGGTGTCTAAAGAGTAAAATGCAAAATTAGTCAGACCGTTTAATTTGAGGGAGGTAAAAGTCGCTTTGTTCTTAATGTTTCCCATTAAATCATCAAGCGTAAATGGTATGAATTTTGGGCTTTTCTAACATTATTAGGAGGTGGTTGGTAGTGATATTACTAATTTTTGCTTAGGTTTTTTGAATGATGGTTGTTTCCTTGAAGGTTTGAATGACACTTCCATTATCTTAATTCAAAACAAAAAGAATTTGGACAAATTCTTAGATATGTGTAAGCACCATCGATTTTCGGGATTGCACTCAAATCAGTGGAAACTTGCTTATAACTCTTACTTTTGATTAACCAATGAGAGATGGAGAGAACAAGGGGTCATACATTATTAATAACCCCTAATAATGGTATGTGTGTCAAATCAATGAGGGATCCTTAAAGCCTCACTCAAGATAGAAGCCCTTTTTCCAAAGTTGTGATCAATAGGGGACCCAAAAGGGATGATACATTAGTATTATCCCTAATCAAAATATAAAGTTGCCACTTGACTTTGGTTGAGATAAGAATCTAGGCAGTGATAAATTTTGAGCCTATCTAAGTCATTTAGAAGACCCAATTCATCTTCATCTCATTAGAGATTAGGAGTGAAAATTAGGTACGACTCAAGAAAGAAGTTAGAAACCCCCAAATTGTCTAGATTTAAGGATATAGCCTTCAAGCATCTTTGGCTCACATTTACCATTTTAGCCTTGTTATTAATTAATCCAGTTATCACTCCTAAGCATGTTTCTAGCATATCTCAATCAAGCATATCATCATTAAAACATTACACACATTCACCATAGGGATGGGGATGTAACCATCTTTAAGTAGGGGAGGTCATGCATAATTAGAAAATATAAATATACATAATCATGATCATTATACATATGCATATCCACCTATATATAAAGAACAAACAAGTTAGTATACTTACTAAAAAAGAATTAAAGTAAGGATGTAACTCTAAAGAAACTCAAATGCACCCTAATGTTAGTCTTACCACATGTTCTCCAAGTTAGTAGCACCAAATTATGTTTTTAAGTCCAAAATCATGTCATTCACAATCCTAACATCACATGAACATAAAATGATAATAATAACATATAAACACATAGACATGGAAAATGAAACATAATAAGAACGTGATATGCAAATGCATTTGGAGGATGGTAGAGGCCTTAGGCTTCAACACATAGGGGATCTAGGATTGTTGCATCCTTACTTAAAGTTGTTCAAAAGAGCTAGAGCATCCTTATGGATACCATTAACCATTTTAAAGGTTAGGATATCACCATGAACAAAGGAAGAGCTTATATGAGGCCAAGAATGGTCACCATACATTAAGTATGGAAGAATACAAGATTGAGGATCATAAAGTACTAGACTATCTCCTCTAGTTTAATCAATTAAACACCTTAAAAGAGAAAAAGAGGGGTGAACAAGCTAGGTAGCTTGTCACTCCCCTATAATATTGGTTTAGCATATAAGACATTCATTAACATAAGAAATATTGAAGAACAATCAATCATAAGGTCCTTGGGATTGCAAGTCCCTTTCTTAATAATTGCTAAAACACTAATAAAATAGAATACATGGTACAAGAAAAATAAGAAACCATGAAAAAAAAATGTTAACAACACTAAAACTCAAGGAAATCAAACATTCTCTTTTGTTCATAGCCTCATTTTTTGATGGAATATTCATCATAGGTCTTAAGTCCTACCTATATTCTACCATTAGAGCTCCTAAGATGTCCCAAGAAACCCTTAAAAAGATAGAAAATGGATGAAGAAGAAGGTGAAGAAAAAATTATCTCCATAGTCAAAGTGGACTACACAAACCAACTAGTGATCTGTACAGGCTACCTAGAGGTCTATATAGACCATAAATTAGTTTGTACAACCCTTTATGACTGAGTTTTTGAAAATAAAAGTGGAAGAGAAAAGAGAAGAAGTAGAAAAAGGGATATGTTAGATGCTTCTTAGAGATTCTCTTACCTTAAAGGCATTTTAGTTTAATCAATTCTTCAAAAAATGTAAAGGAAATGGAGCAAAATTAAGTACAATGCTTGGGTTCTACCTGAGATTTTTAGGTGAATGATTTAAGCATTTGGTTTTTATATTTTAAGATGGCTTGAATGGCAATTATGGTAGAGTAGCCTTAGGGTTCAAGAGCCTCCTCTCTCTTTATTTTAATATGGGGGTATTTATAAAGGGTGATGGGTTCACCTGACTTAGGATGGTTTTCGTTGCATCCAATACTTGGCCTATAACAGATAAGAGCTAAGAATATTCTAGAATTAAGATTTTAAGGATGTTTGTATAGCTAAGTTATTGGTTATACAAACCTTTATGATGGTTGTATAGCCATGTGAATGCCAAGTGTCCAATTTTTGGAATCTTTTGCCTGTTAGGGTTAACAACATGGTTGTATAGTAAAGAAATTGCATGTGTATTGGTTGTATAGCCATATAAGGTTGTTTGGTAGTTTTTAAGTTAGGCTTATTTGGGTTTATGAGCTTAGTTTGGGCATGATCCAAGGTTTCTCGAAGCCTTATTCCTTCCTTTTGCTACCTTTCCTTTACACTTTTAAGGAGTTGATCCTTAATGGTTTTTATCACTGAGCTTACATCTTAGGGCCCCAAATCCAAAGCTTATAGTTTGTCTCTTGTGGGGCTTGGAAAATGATATTTGAGAAATAGATATTTGACTAGGACACAACAAAACGCAACTTAAAATGTAAACATTAGAAAGGATATAACTCTTTAGTAGTTCCTTGAGCATGTACTAAAGTCCTTTAAATGTCGTAGCAACTTTCTAGCAAGTATTAAGATTATTCTAACAGCCTTATAATAGGTACTAGTGTTGATTGTATGTTCACAACAACTCTCCATTAGGTACTAGGTGCCCTAACAACTTTCTAACATGTACTAATTAGTAGCTTATTAGCAAGTACTAAACTTATTCTAATAGCTTTCTAGTAGATACCAATGTTGGTTATATGTCCATAATAGCTCTTTAATAGGTATTGGGTGTCTTAGTAGCCTTCTTATAGCTACTAACGTTCTTAAATCTTTTTATAGTCTTTTAGTTATTTTGGTAGGGGGAACTGGTTCAAGAATTCTTTTAGCATTTCTTGGAAGATTTCTTTATTATAGGAGCTTTGTTGGCTCTTGTTGGGGATGAGTAATTCTTATTAAAGTGGTTGCCTTAGTGCAAATTTGCTTTGGAGGTCATTCTAACATCCATAAGGAGTAAATCTTAGCATTATAGAGGTAATTCTATAATTTGGTGAAAATTCAAGGATTAGAATTAGTCTTCTTGGTCTTCAAAAGGCTAAGGGGTAGTTTAGTCACTTTGTTGTGGTTCTCCCCTTTTTTTTCTCTTTTTCATTTTTCTTTCTCTATTTTGCCTTAACGGTTTATACATACATAAAACATGTCTATACATCCAAATTGAATAATAGGGTGGTGCAACACTATAATTTTAGGACTCAAAGTGCCATTAGTTGTCTGTATAGACAATCTCCCTTATATAAGGGCCAATAGCTAACCATAGCTCATTTGTGCATCTTCTCCTCTTCTTTCTACTTTCTCTCACTTAAAACTCTTTAGACTTAGCTCTCTTGGCTTCCTTTGCTTTTGGATTTATGACAATCAATTTTGAGGACACTATGTATGATGCTCTTATTGATTTCTTTGAGAGGGAGAATGTCATCTATAATGCCTTGAGGTCGCTAAAGGCTGTTTGAGGTTTCGACTCTATGTCTACCTTCGCATGTGTAACATCCTCAACCTAAATCATATGCATTTTAATTATATTATATTTGAATATATGCATTGGATAAATAATTGTTTAGACATGTGAATTAGAGAAACACGATGATGACACTTGCACCATTATATTCAGGACACTTGAACATATATGTAATGTTTGTATGGTTGCATGGAAAATTATCTTATGTTGTGTGCATGTTATAGTATAATAAATAATGGTATTTTAGAGCTTATTTAAAAGTATAAGGAGCATTTAGGGATTAACAGATGGATAAAGGTTTTTAAGGAGTGAAGAAGAGGGATTAAAAGAGGAAAAATGAACTTCCAACCAATAGAAGTGAAACACCCTGATTTTGTCTTGTTGTAATAGGCTTACGAGTGTAATTTTTAACCCTTTAGGATCATAATTAAGGGGTTCGATGTGAGGCATAGTAGAAGAAAGAGAGAACTAAGGAAGAAAGAAAGAAAGGAAGAAGAAGAAGAAAAAGAAGAAGAAGAAGAAGAAAAAGGAGAGGAAGGAGAGGAAGAAGAGTGAGCTGCCTAGGAAA
>CATIWR010333049.1:0-14176 GCA_949677035.1 Omphalea diandra | reverse complement strand
TTTTTTTTTAAGTTTCAATACTCATTTTACTACTAATATTTAAATATTTCACCAACTTTGTAGTTTCAATAAAAACTATAGTTTATTAATATTGATAAAATAAAAAAATAAATGGGGGTATTTTAGTAAGAAAGTAATTAAAATATACAAAATAATTATAATTAATTAACTTTCTTAATTCTTGTGGAAATAAAATTTTATTAATCATTTTGAGACAGAGGAAGTATAAAAAATTAAATTCTTCTTTTAGAAATTTATTAAAGTTTAATTTAATAACACTTTTATGTATGAAATCAATTATAGGAGTGAAAAATTGAAGACTTTGAAATTTCAACTTAACAATATTTTCAGCATTTGCAACCATTACTAATATCACCTCCATCGTTTCTATATAATCTTTTATCACCAGAAAAATATCACCACTACAAAATGATATATGCATTAGCCATAGGCTATATAGCCTTTAGAATTAGAGATTAAGACATTTTTGTTTTTTTCTATGATATTAGCTACAGGCTATATAGCCTCTAGAATTAGAGATTAAGACAATTTTGTTCTTTCTATTATATATTTTTGTCCGTCCTCCTCTTATAGAAGAGTTATACAAGCTTAGCCACATTCAATCTCAAATTGATAGTGAAGAATGCTTATACAATTATTTCGTTGCAATTAAGATTCATTAATTTTCAAATTGCTCCCACTTTGATTAGGATCACTTTCATTTGCATGAGATGACATAATGGAGACAGGTGAAACCAATTCATCATCTATTAAAATCCTCTCACTCAAATGAGGAGATACTAACTGGTGTAGATCCATAATTTCAAACAATGATAAGTTCTAACTCATCTCACCCTATTTAGGAAACTTAGTCTTTAAGAATATGATATCACATGATTTGAATCCAATTACACTCTCGTTGTCTTACTCACTATATATACATAAACTTTTTCATATATTTTTAAGTGTGTGTGTATATATATATATATATATATATATATATATATATATATATATATTCTTTTGGACTTAATTTACCATATTTATAGGTGATATCCTGATAAGTACATCTCTAATGTTTTAAAACACTTAGGTTAGGTTTTCTATCAGTTCGTAACTCATATGGTGTGGTGGTAACTAATTTTGTAGGCACTTACAAAGTGTGGCGGTCAACAGTGCATCATCCTAAAAAGTAATCAACAAATAAGTTTGAGCTATCATATATCTATCTTAAGAAAAGTTCTATTTTTTCTTTTGGTAATTGTTAGACCTTGAGCACCAAAAAAGAGAGTTGAATTGGTGAGAATTTAAAAATTTGGAGGGAAAATAAGATATTTGGGAGATTGAAAGAAAAGAAATAAGAATGAATACACAATATTTTTATAGTGGTTCGAGTGTTAATGAACCCTACATCCACTCTCAAATCCTTTTACAATTGGGCATTCTAATAACTCAAAGTGGTGTTTTCAAGCTCACACCAAACTTTTACAATGTGTTTTAATGATTCACACACAACCTTATACTTTGTGTTTTAAGACTCATACAAAAACTTCACTCAAGTGTTTTCTCAAAATCTCACACTTAACCTAATACAAGAGTTTTGGCAGTTAGACTAGCTCTCAAAACTAATTACAATAGTGTTTAATGCTCACACCCAACAATATTAACTCATATATAAAGAATAAGAGGTTGAGAAATAAAATTGCAAGAGTTTGACTATAATACATAATATTCTCTTGCTTTCATGTTTGTTTGGTATAGTATTCATAGCCAATAACCACCAAAGAAATGTTACTCCTAAACTATACCTAAATCTCTAAAATAAGTTAGACATATTTTGCATTAAATGTCCGTTAGACTAATTTCGCTATTGTAACTGGAATTTTGCTGTCTTAAATTTTCAATTTGCATTAGAAAGACTGAAATCACAGTGGAAAACCCCGTTTTGTGTCTAACGGTCAGTCCATGTGACATGTTGTTATTGGTTTATCAAGAAAAATAGTCGTTGCGTTTATCCAATCAACCAAAAGTCGTGGTTGTGATTAAGGTTCTTCTTAGACGTGACAATAACCTCGAATCCTTTTGTTTGATAAGGAAAAAATGCTTCAATGAGTCGCAGTCTCAACAGCTTTTTCACCCTAGCGAATTTTGATATGCCAACGGTTATCTTTGACACTTGACAAGTTTTGGTTGCAGACTTGGTTCCCTCCATAGCGCTACAAAAGTCGTGGTCGCGATTGGGAACGCAAACGTTACCGTGAATTATATTGTATGACAATCATGTCTTCTTTAACTAGATCGTGGCTGCGTTTTGCTTCTCGAATTCATCTGGTTTAAGTTCATTCATCCTTGTTGCAAGGTCACGATCACGATTTTGAGTTCTTGACCGTGAATTTGTATACCTTACTCAATATTAGAGATTTAGATTTTCATCCAACTTTCAATGCAAACATATCTTAAAAACTGTAAAAACAACACTTAAACAAGATGTTAAAACCAATCAATCTTCATTGTCAAGATCAAAAGAAACATTTGGATTAGGTTTGACCAACCTAATCCAACAGTAATACCATTTCATTACAGAGTTTTAGGAATATTCAACTAATGTTGTATTTTTTTCCTATCATATATAACTCTATGAACTAATCAAATAAATATTCTCAGCCTCGATCATTTTTTATTGCTTTTTTAATTATTTTTCAACCAAATTTATATAACTTTTAAAGCAACTTAACACTTCAAACTTATAGAATATCAAATAGACATAACCATATCAAGTGTAATCATCAATAAATGTGATGAAATAAAATACTTTATATCTAATTCTCACATTCATAAGACTACATATGCCGCAATGAACTAATTACAACAAAAATTCAACTCTAGTTTTTCTTCTAAATGATTTTTCTTGTAGATTTTTTAGCTAAACAATGTTCATAAGTTAACAAATTTTCTTTGTCAATATTAATTAATAAGATTTGTAGTTAATCTATTTGCTTTTCATCAATTGATAGATCTAATGAGAAGAAAAGAAAGCATAGAAGTGGTGATGATTATATAATTTTTTTTTATAATTTCAATATACTTTATGCATTCCATATGAGTGTGTATCACACATCCAATTTTTTGTTAATTTATCCTTAAATAAAGTTAAAAGAAGCGTCATGTCATAATTAACTTTAATAGTCAATTTTATCCTTAAATAGATTTTTTGAATAGTTTAAGGACGAAATTAGTTTTTGTGCTCTCGAAATATTTACCGTCGCCAGCCTCCTAACGGCTACAGCTATGCTGCCTTACTCGCCAAATTTAAACGCTAAGCAAAAATTGCCAAAAACCGGAAACAGAAACAGAAAAAAAAAAAAAAAAAAGAGAACAAGAGAACAGAGCAGATCTGTGAGGAGAGGGCTCTTCAATTCGCATACGCAAACAGTTTCTTCCCCTCTTCCCCGATCTGATCTCTCTTCGCAGTTTATAACTTAAAAAGATTTTTAGGGTTTCCTCAACCCCAAAATTTCAAAAGTCGACTGGCTTTATCATTGAAACATTTCAGTTATTGTAACATTTCCCCAACTTATTTTTTTTTTTTCAATATCCTGTTCTGATCTGCATTCAATTTCGAACTCTAGGTGTTATATTTGGCGTTCTGATGCTGATTGGTGATAAAAAGTTCATCTATAAGTTTTTTGGTGGATGATTTAATTAGATGAGATTTGAGGGTGTTATCATTAGGAGGGTTAAATGGAGTCGGCTCAGGTGTTGCCAAGCTCACGAAAACAGGAGCATCTCGAAGCCGGAAAGCGGCGGGTACGCTTAATTGGAATTGATTTTGGGAGTTTATATTATTTGATGATGATTAAATATCTATCTTATCGTTACTGGTTGAGCAATACTTGTCACACTTGCAGAAATATTGATTAGCAAAACTGTAAATATGTGCAGAGATGTTTGAACTTTGATAGGCAATGAGTTTAATAGTCCTCTGCTCAAGTATGCATGTTTCGTCCTTGCAACTCAGAGACAAGTAACTAATGTCATTGTCATAATTCGTGGCTTGACAGAAAATCATAAGCTACAATAGTCGTATGGATTTAGGAACAAATGCTTTAGTTAGGGGTCTTTGACAAATTTTTCTGATGCAGCGCCATCATCAATTGCTTACACAGTACTTTTGTTTATCTGCAATACCTTTCTTTATCTCATTTATTTTTGTTAATTGGGATTTTTATGAGTAATATGCATGAAACATCACTAGAAAGAGTGATTAGAGATTTCCTCTTTGTTTCTAGTATATTTTTTACAATTTCAATTTTCTTAATTCATATAATTTTCCCCTTGGTTTCCAGCTGGAAGAGTTTCGTAAGAAAAAGGCAGCAGAGCGAGCCAAAAAAGCTACAGCGACCTATCAACCTCTAACTTCTGATGTTAATGTAGGTAAGAAGCAACCTTTAGAGGCTGAGCATTTAAGAATTAAAGATTCAGATGGAGCTGGTACATCGGATGGACCTGGTGGAACTGTTGAACTGTACGATGGAGTTATTAACAATGATAGTAACATAGTTAGTAATAACACTGAAGCCGAGCAAAACGTTTTGAAGAATGCGGATGCTAGTCCTTTCTTAGTGAGTGATTCCAAGACATCTTTGGCAGATCTAGCACAGAGACACACGGATAATCAAAATTTTAAGAGAAATGATGCTTCAGAATTTGCTGGAGCAACAGATGTTAATAATGGCAGAGAGAATGATGAAATGAATAATGATTCCAACACACATGCTGGAAGCCAAGGTGGAATTCCATTTGGGACGCATACTGGAAGCCAAGATGGACTTATATATGGAATATTGTCTGACCATTTTACTCCGCCACACTCACTGGAAGGCCAAGGTTTTGGTAGCACTCCTAGTCAACCTACTTCATGGCAGTCAACAGAAAACAATATCTTTTTGAAGGATTCCGCATTTACCTTGCCTCAAAATTCTTCCTCCTCTCAACTTACAGCTACAAGCAGTTCCATGAACACGCTGGCCAGTGGTGGTATGCACTCCTCCTACTTTGAATGTAATTTTATCTATCTGATTTTGCATTTCTGCCTTTTTATATGACTAGTTTATGAGTTTATGCTTCCTGCAATCTTTGATTTGAGGAAGGCATTTAGCATCTCCATTTGTTTTCAGGTTTTGCAGTGGACTTTATTCAACCTAATAACAATTTCAGAGGGTCCAGTTTTGAGTTTGGGCCAGGGATGCACAGCCATATGTCCTTGAATGGTTCCGTGAACTCAGATTTTGGAGAAAGAAATTTTAGCAGCTTACCTGGTAGTTTTCCTAGTGTCTATGATAAAGCTATGCAAAGTTCTGAATCAATTGGTTTCAATTCAGAAGTCAAGAGCTCAAATCATGTTCAAATATTTTCAGGAACATCTGATTCTACTTCTAGGAGATCTCGTCCATCTTTCCTTGATTCGCTTAATGTTCCTAGACCTTTTTCAGGGACTTCCTTCCAAAGTACTGGACCACAGGAGTCATTTACTCCCAGTGTCCTAAAATCAAACCACATGGATGTTCTAGGATCATCGACCTCCCATAAGCCAATAATGGAAAATGAAACTGCAGAACAAAATTCAATGAAATTTTCAGCCCCCTCTAGAGCCAATCTCATGACACCACATGTTAGTGAGAATAGCTTAGAGAGAAAATACGAGTTTTATTCATCTAAGCAAAGTGAAGATTTTGCTGCCTTGGAACAGGTACTCATTTTTCTGGTAGAGTTTTCAAGGAATGGTGATTGCTTTGTTCTTGTTTTTATTTTAATTGCTTTCTTATTTAGCTATTGGCATTGTAGTGGTGTCAATGTCTTCTAGAGTTAAATTTCATGACTAATTAATTTAATATTGATGGGATACATGTGTGTGCCATGACATAAGAAGTTCTGAGGATTGCATTTTGTATCAATTGAAATTTTAGCCAAACAGAGTAATGAGGGTATTAGCATTGAACATAGTATATACCTTGAGGGCTGCAGGCATAAATTACATTGATGAGATGACAGGTGTTTGGAATGTGTAATGAATTTGGATTACCTTGTTCTTGGCCTTTTTTGATAATACCCAGCTCAAATCCTTATAAGGAAAAGTTCAAAGAAACAATACAAAGAACTGCAGGTCAGTTTTAGAGTCCATTTTACTGTGGATTTACCTCTAGCTAGAAAGTCGCACAGCTGAGCTATATAGCTGCTTAGCATCTGTAATTTGCCTAACCCTGATCAGTTATTTCTTCATGTATTTTGCTTTTTGCATGCATGCATGATTATTTTAAGCAGTTGTTGAACATTGTTTGCCTTTATTCAAATGAAGTTCTGATTTGGGAATTGTGATTAGGGACTATCAATTATATGCGATATTCCCATGTTGTACATGATCTGTTTGTTGCTTTCCTGTTTTCCCTAGGGTGAGGGGCGCACATGGGGTTTGAGGTTTGTTTGTTTGGTCTTTTTGTTGTTGCATTCTTGATGTTATGTTCACCCATCCAGTCCCATCTGATGCCATTCAAAGCTCTTTAAACTACTGCATAAAACATTTTTGAAGAAGATTTTGTTAATGCCTTGAAGAGTTAAAGTATTTATGCTGTAATAAATAGAACTATCATATTTTTCTTTTTTGCATGTTTCTGTTTGTTTTATATGCTTTTTTTGTATGGGTTAAGGTTGCTCTAATTTGTTCTTAAAATTGGTCCTTTTTTGCAGCATATTGAAGATTTGACACAAGAAAAATTCTCTTTGCAACGAGCTCTCGAAGCTTCTCGTGCTTTGGCAGAATCCTTGGCTACTGAAAACTCATCATTGACGGATAATTATAACCAACAAGTAAGCTAAAAAATGATACTCACTATGACTCCTTTTGATAGTTAGAGGGGATGACTATTATTGCCCATGCCTTTCTTTTAATTACATGTTTTCTTGCTTACTTCTTAGCCTGCTGTGTAATTTATAAAGTACAAATGTGCTGAAGCTAATTCCGTCTTTACTGAATGATGAATGAATGAAGTAAATCCTACCTATGATTTTTTTTCCTTGTTTTGTTCTGTTTTATCACTTCTGCTTATTAAATTAATGTCGCAAGTCTCAGTGTTTCATGCAATATGATGAGTCCCTAATTGTACTAGTGGCCTGATTCCTGGTTGTAACACAAGCCCATATTGGGAGATGAACCTGTTTGCGACTTTATTCTTCTTCTAAGCATTTTAATCATCAGATACTTGAATAAGTATTTTATATTTTTGGAAGGTTATGTTGTAATGTTATGTTTTATTTCTCGTTATAACGATGTAGGTGCTATGGGCATATATGGGGTTTTTGGTTGGTTTAATGTATATTAGATGTGAGAACCTAGGTTTCTCATTATAATAGACTATAGAGCCCTTCAAGTTAGGAATTGCACCATGCCTTTCTTGGAATATATGTCCTTGCTAGGGGTGGTCTGATTTTGTGTATGTTCAAGGTGGCCCTTTATGGTTCTCATAATAGTGTAAATTAAAAATTTAGGTTTGCAAACTTAAGTTGTGAGGAAATTTGTTGTTGATAATAATATAGTACTAAAAAGTTAAGGTGTTTTATTGATTTTATATATTATTCAAAATTCAGATCTGATTTGAATTGCAACTCATGAGTCTGCCTGATACCCTATATGACCTTTTATGATAATGTGCCACTTAGTGTGCTTTTAAATCGAACTAAAATTCTTGTATTCTTATTACTGCCTCAGGTCCTTAATTATTAGATCAGCTATGTACCTATATAGTATTCAAAAAGCCTTAGAAGTAGTTCCTCATGAGTTGATGAACGTCAAATGTGTTTAGTGTTGTTGGCACAAGTGATTATTTGCCTATGTCCTACCATACTCAACTGAAGCTGCTTGGTTGCCTCTCAGTTAATGTAGAAGTTGGCATTGAGCGCTATATGCTTGCCCTTCCCCAAATTCGTATCTGGATAACAGTCTTTTGCTTGGCTTAGGGCAATTTTTTTCATCATTTCTGTCTGGTGATTGTTATTAATCATTTGATTATATCTCATCTTTGTTTTCACTTATTTATGCTTTGTTGTTTACCTGTTTGTATATTCATTCAACTTTTCGCCAGAGAAGTGTTGTGAACCAACTAAAATCTGACATGGAGAAATTGCAGGAGGAAATCAAGGCCCATTTGGTCAGTAGTAATTCTCTCCTAATTGTAGTTTCTTAAATATCATCTATATTGGTGCTTGTGTGTTTGTCTGGACGTGTGTGTGTGCATACTTACTTGCTATATTGCTAGTTAGGGAACTTTTCAATGTCACATATTTTAAGATTCCTTTTTTTAATGGATTTAGATTAATTAATATTAACACTTGTCATATCAATGATGTCATTGTCTACATTTGTACTAAATAACCATGAAACTGCTGAAGTTCTTTCACCAATTGATTGCCTATAATTCGAGTACTAGGGCTGTCTAGGTTACTTGGATGTTAAAATGAGTTACAGTGTGGTATTTTTTGAAGCATTGCTCTGAAGAGTTATGCCTGAGCTAAGCATAACTCTTCAGAGCTTAATGCACTTGACTATCATCCCTTACCCAGCGATGGCCAGTTTGGTGGAGGATGTTTATTCCTGTGCTGCTGTGATATGATAGGATTCTTTAAAGTTGAATTCAGATCTTTTAGGACTTTTGAAATGACAGTAAAAAACATATATACATTCTTGTTCTTGGTTGTTTCCATCGTCTCAGTTGTGAACAGTAATAGTCATGCTCACCTTGCTAAAGAGAAGTAAGGGGAAATGGAGGGGGAAAAAAGAAAAAAGAAGGGGGGGGGGGGGGGGGGTTGTTTGTGACTGCTTATACATGTAAGCTATCTTTCTTTTTATTGCTTAGGTTGACTTGATAAGGGAGGCTAACCATCATCAGTGATTTTAAGGTCTCTGGTAACTATTGTCATATCATTTACCATCACAGAAATTACTATTAGCTACAACATGTCCATACTAGGGGAGGTCCATGTTTGTCTCCTTTATTAACATTTGAGGTTTGCCTGGAAAAGAATGCGTTGGCCCAAGGAATGGACAATCAGTGTAGTCAAAGGCGCACGAGGCGCTTGCTAGGCGCAAAGTCGAGGCGCACAAGGCCTGAAGGGCCTGTAGACCTCCAAGGTGAGGCGTGCGCTTTGTGTGCCTAGGCGATGCCTTTTCCAAAGGTGAGAGGCTCAAAAATCTGCACCTCTGCCACAAAATATATTATAAACGTTTCTGAAATTTGAAAAAAAAAATAAAGGCTAACTTCTTTTCCTAAAATACTCACTTACAACTCCTAAAACTAGGAATATTTATATAAATTTAAGTTATATTGAAAATCTGAAAGTTTTACTTTGGAAAAGTCAAATATTTATTAGGGAATTTATATCAAAAATCAAGGAAGTTTCCTAATGAAAATAGGAAACTAAAACAAAAAAAGTTGCTGTTTAAAACTTTGAATCAAATTAAAGTAAAAAAATAAAAGCTACCTTTCTTCAATTCAAGTACATCAGTATCAAAATTAAAATAAAAAACAAAAGAAAGTTGCCATTCTTCAAAACCTATTGTTGAATCCTTGATTATAATTTAAAAAAAAAAAAAAAAACCTGTGCCTCACTTCATTCGGGCAATCGCTTTTGTTGCGCTTGCGCCTTAGGTGATCATAGGACTTATCGCCTTTGCTGCGCCTTGTGATTTTAACTACCTTGGAGAAAAGTGCTCTTGGTGTTGAGCTTGGCATTGTGGCTAAATGTAATTATGTTTCCTTAGGTCTGTGTTGGTGGTGGTTTGGTTGAATGGCTGCTAGATGGACGGTGCTGAACATTGGGGATAGGAAGAAAGAAGCTATCACTTATCGCTGCATTGACATTTGTAATAATCTTCTTTTGATATGCTTATCAAATTATCAAGAAAGCATTGAGGTGAAAGGGATAATACTAACCTTCATGTGCAGTCTAGAAGGTTTTATTTCTTGATGCAACCTCGGTTTGCACAACTAAATGCATATATGAATGAAACATGGAGATGAATTCTTAGAAGCAAAACCGTAATAGTAGTGGAAGTCTGAAAGTTCATTGGAAGTAACACATCTATTTTAACTGTTTGTCATCACGGGGTCACATACATTTTGATTATTCTTTGCCATTGGCGTTAGCAGGTGGAACTTGAGTCAGTCAAAATGGAATACATAAATGCTAAACTCGAGTGTAATGCTGCTGATGAACGCGGAAAGATTTTGGCTTCTGAGGTTATTGGTTTGGAAGAGAAGGTAGTGAATTTTCCTGGTATGCTTGGCTATTCTTCTTCATTGCCTTGGAAGATAACAGTTCTAATGTACTTCTCTAACCCCTTTAGAATGTTAAATTACTGTTTTTTCATCTTGTTTTTAGTCTGGAATTTTAGTATATGACATTAATCTGAGCATATGTATGAAGGTCACTTTTGTTCAATTCTGTCAATTTTGATGTTTGTTATTTTACAGATTACTTGCTTAAAAGTTTTTTTGATCATATTTATTTGCTCGTGAAACTGTAGGCAATTTGGTTCTGTGTTGAAAAAGAAATGGTTCTGTAGGTGTAGATTATGTGAACTTGTCCTTTATATTCAATTGCTTTGTTAACATCCATTGGCCATCTTTACCATGAAAGAACGACTGTTTATGCATGTATGAAATTGGTATCTGATGGCAGAGTTTGGAAACATTATTCATTTTGCCAATTTTTTTTTTCTTTCTCTGGTTAATCTAAAAGAGACTTGAGTAGATTGAATTAGGAGATGATTCTAATGTAATCTAGTTTACATAATTTTCTCACTCTGATGTTATCAAGTTGGCTTCAATTCACTGAACCGTCCCACTTAACCTTGATGAATTCATTTTTCTTATTATATAAAAATAATTGTGATATTACTACCCTTGCTTATATGTGTGGTCAGTGGATGAAATAGATTTGAATTTTGGACAAACAGAAATTGTTCAAATCCTTTAGTTTCATATTCTCTTGATAGATGGTTTCTTGTATTTTTTTTATTCCTTTTGTATGCTTATTATATCTCATCAATGTGCTGCTTATATTTCGTGACACCAATTTCCATGTGTCAAAGGAAAGTTTTTCACAATGATGGTAATAAAGAAAAAATGGCAGATCAAGCTAGTTTAACTGAAATTACTTGACCTTTGCATGGTCCTATTTTCCTCTCGCCCATAAAACCTTCAATGCAAGCACACACATATGCACTCACACACACACACACACAATGTGCTATTGTTGTGATGTTTTGGTAACACTACGTCTTTCCCCGATATTAAGTGGTGCATCTAATTCGTGTAGGCACTCAGGCTAAGGTCTAATGAACTAAAGTTGGAGAGGCAATTGGAGAAGTCAAATGCTGAAATCACCTCATACAAGTATGATTTTCCCTTTATTTCACTGAAAATGGAGGATTTGTGTAACTTGATTTTCTTATAAGCTTACACCATATCCATATTACACTATTACGTTGTTTTCATTGGAACCAAGTTCCAGCTAGGATTCTGATAAGTGAAAGCTGTTGCGTTGGTTATCCATAGGATAGACTATACCACACATGATATTTCTTCTTTCTGTCGTACCTCCCGCTATCTCTTTCTCTTCATTCTTTGTATAAGAGTTTTATACATTTGCACTGCTCGGTATTAGTGCTTCGTTTGTTATCCAAACAGAAATCACTTTAATAGTCCAGACTTGTTTCGTCCTAGATAATAGCAATAAGCAAAGTGGAACTTCTTTTTCAATTTATTGCATTTAACTAGTGTTCCTTTTTCATTAGGTAATACTACACTTTAATCCTGATGATAATTCAATTGCTTGTGATTCATGTCTATGTTGTCTTAAGTTTAAGGACATTGACAATTACAACCCCATACGTAACTTTGCAGCAAGAGAATGTCCAGCCTAGAGAAAGATCGTCAGGACCTGCAATCAACAATTAATGCTCTTCAAGAAGGTACTTATTTACATATGACATGATGTAATATGTTTTGGGGATGGGAAGCACATGTGTGAGAGCACATATGCATTCTTGTGCAAGTGCATTTATGTACATCTGATTATAATGCAAGATGGTAGGATTTTTTTTTTTTTGAGGGGAGAATTAATAAGCTGGCCTCAATTTTGTTGAGAATACTTCCATAAGGACCTTTATGTATTTGTGAGAAGTGTACAAAGTGCCCAGGATTACTCTGTTTCAGGTTTGTAATTTTTAACTCTAACTGAGTACCATGGCATATCTATTTTATGATATATCATCCTCCTCACTTCCTATTAAAATCTCCAATTGTAGCCAATGATGTCTGATTTTCTTAAGACCAGCCTGTCTTTTCATGACATATCTGATTAAAGCATTTTGAGTACAGGATCTCTCGCCATCCATCTCCACATAAATTATAAAGATGAAAGTTTTAAAGCTGTTCTTAAAATGTTCTTATAACTAATGAAAAAACTAATAGGTGGATTCTTTTAAGTAGCATTTTCTTATGCGAGTCTATTGCTTGTTCAAGTACCAATTCATCTAAAAATCTGAAATAAAATTTGCGAAACCATTTTATGTGGTTGAATACCCTGATATCTTTTCTTTATGGATTTGTTTTCAATTATTCATAATTATGGATGAAAGGATTAATTATTTAACAGTTATTACATGTGTGTATATGTGTGTCTATATATATGTTGTGACTCATTTTCATTTTCATGACACAGAGAAGAAACTATTGCAATCCAGGTTGCGGAAAGCCTCTGCAAGTGAAAAGTCTGCTGATGTTAGGAAGAGTTCTGATAATAGAAAAGATGTGTCAACATCTACAGAAGATTTAGGTAAATATTTCTTTGTAATGAAATTCTTGCTGTGGTAGAAGGAACATAATTGCAGGCATGTTTTTGGCACAAAGTTTAGAGACTTGATCATATGGGCATGAGTCTGAACTTTTTGAGTGTCGTTTCTCCTTCTTTTCCATTCGGGTCTTGCATACCCACTTTGGCTTGTGGAACAGAAGTTCAAAGTTCATTGTAAGATTATTCTGAAGTCAGATCAAGGTTTTGCTATCATAGTTGGTCATACATTTGTGGCTTTTATGTTCCTTTGAGTGAATTTTAAATAATTGTTCTTCTGTTGGCTTGGAAGAATTTTCATGCATGTTATTTTCATGAAATGCTTGGATTTACTGAGCAAAGTTTTTTGTTGTCACTATTAGTTTTTAGGTTCTCAATCTGTTTGCAGTCCTAGAATTTTGAGTATGTCCTTTCCATGTTTACTTAATGGTAATATCGATGTTGGGTTCCTTAAAATATAGATATTAAAATCATGGATTTAAATCATAGTCGTGGATACGATCGTGATTGTGTGCAGCAGCAGTGTAGTCAAAGGAGCATGAGGCACTCGCTGAGGCACACAAGGTCTGAAGCACTTCTAGACCTCCAAGGCGAGGCGCCTGCTTTGTGCGCCTAGGCGATGCCTTTTCCAAAGGCGAGAGGTGCAAAAATCTGCACCTCTGCCAAAAATATATTATAAACATTTCTGAAATTTGAAAAAAAATAAAGGCTAACTTCTTTTCCTAAAATACCCACTTATAACTTCTAAAATTAGGGATATTTAAATAAATTTAAGTTATATAGGAAATCTAAAAGTTTTACTTTGGGAAGTCAAATATTTATTTAGGGCATTTATATCAAAAATCAAGGAAGTTTTCTACTGAAAATAGGAAACTAAAACCAAAGAACAAAAGCTACCTTTCTTCAATTCAAGTACATCAGTATCAAAATTAAAATAAAAAATAAAAGAAAATTGCCATTTAACTCTTCAACTCTTCAACACTCCAAGAGTGGTCCCAAGACATGACCAGCCAAAACAAAGATAAGTGAGCGCCTTTTTAACTTTTAAACACTTTTTTTCCCATTTTATTTATATATTCATTCAGCTTTTCTTTGTTCTATATAGCATATAGTTCTACACTTCTACTTTTTTTCTCAAACTATTATTATATATACTCATTTTTTTGTTCAATTTTATTACAGGCAGCCTATAATTGATTTTTCAATATCCAATGAAAACAAAAAGGATCCTGGATGGAAATATAATTTTGTAGAAAATCCTCAAGACTCA
>CATIWR010333032.1:0-12866 GCA_949677035.1 Omphalea diandra | reverse complement strand
CTTGTCACACCTCATAATTAGAGTTTCTAAAAGCTCTTCATCTATATCATCCACCTCATAATCAAAATTGGAGTGGAAAGATGTACTTACCTCTTGTGAAGAGTCCCCTAGTGCCATGAAGCATATGTTGGCCCCCTCTTCTTCCTCATCTTCACTTGAGTCATCATCCCAAGTGGCAGAGAAGCTTTTCTTCTTTTCTTTATCCCATCTCTTCTTCTTCTTTATCTTCGGACATTCATGCTTCATATGCCCTTGTTTGCCACATTAATAGCATGTGACATCATTTGTTCTTTCTTTTGGACTTTGGGCAGATTTCTTGAAGACTCTTATTTCTTTCCTTCTCCTTATCAACTCTTTGGTTCTCCTTGAGAGCATGGCTAGCTCTTCTCCTTCTTTATCACTATCCTCTTCACTTGAGGAGATGTTTACTTTTTTCTCTCTTATTGAAGCTTTGAGACCCATGGTTCTCTTTTCTGGTTTTTCACCTTGGCCCCTTAGCTTCTTCATTTACTCATCTTTTTGAATAGCCAACTCATGAGTCAAGAGCTTGCCAATGAGCACATCGGTTGGGACCTTTCCAATCTCTTGAATACTGCACACCCTAGCCCCAAATTTGTCAAATGGAAGAGGTTTAAGGATTTTTGTGTTTACCTCATAATTTGTGAGTGCTCTTCCAAACTTCTTCATATTGGTGACAATGGATAAGAGTCGGTTGGTCATTTCCGTGATGTTCTCATTATCTTTCATTATGAAGAGTTCCCATTCAGTGACATACATCTCCAAACGGCTTGACTTCACTAGAGTTGTGCCTTCATGATAATTCTCTAGAGTCTTCCATATGGCATGTACGGTTTGACAATGTTGTACTCTCCCAATCTCTTCTTTAGAAAGTGAGGTTAAAAGAATAGCCATTGCGCTCTTGTTCTTGCCATTTGACTTTCGGTGAGCTTCAACCTATTCATCCCTTGGGATTAATTCTTCATTGCTATCCACAACTTTGGTAGGAGGCTTCCATTCCTTGATTACCACGTCCCAAAGGTTTACCACATCTATGTCAAGATAGATCTTCATCCTATACTTCAAATAAGTATAGTCGATTCCATCAAAATATGGCCTTAGGTGTGAGTAGATTGCTTCTTGTTCCATGATCTTATTTCACCCAATGAAGGTTTGATTTGTGAAAACCTTGCTCTAATACCACTTGTTGTCCCTTGACACCAAGAAGGGGGGGGAGGGGGGGGGGTTGAATTGGTGTATAAAAATTTAAAAGACAAAGAAGAGGGAAAGAAGAATGAATAAAATTGAGACAACGATTTATAGTGGTCGGGTATAATCGACCCTACATCCACTCTCCAATATACCAATTGGATATTTGACTATCTCAAGGTGTTTTCAAGCTCACACCTAACTTATACAACTTATGTTTTGATGGCTCATACACAACCTTACAACAATGTGTTTTAGGCTAACACACAACCTCACTCAAGTGTTTCACTAGGGTCACATTTAAACCTTTCTTGAAGTGTTTGTATAGGCTAACACTGTACCTTACAACTTGGTGTTTAATGCTCACACCTAACACTTACAATTTCATAAAGAAAATTGAAGAAAATGAGTAGCAAATATTGAGAGCTTTAATTACTTGTAATAAATTTCTTAGCAACCTCATTCATGACTGTTTGGTGGAGTATTTATACCCAAACTTCACCAAAGAGACGTTGCATATCATAGCTCATCAAATCTTTAAGACATGCTTGATAGATTCTGCATTAAATGCTTGACAGTCTCAATTCGTGGTCGTTACTGCTCATTAGCGATTGCGAAATCCAAATTTTTGAAGGAAAATCCCATTTGTGTCTAACGACTAGTCCACGTGGTAGCTTCTGATTAGTTCACCAAGAAAATATAGTTGTTGCTCTTTTACCTACTTTCAAAAGTCGCAGTTGCGAGCTTTCTTATATAGGCGCGACAAAGGACGCAAATTCATTTGCCAAAAATGATTATCTTCTTCTTCACGATTCGTAGTCACTACCAATAAGATGCTTTTACGAAATTTGACTTCCAACGGTCTACTGGAACACGTGTCATGCTGTGACTGTGGACTTGCTTCCTTTTTGAGTCACTTCGAAATTTGTTGTCGCGACTAGGGCGTGAGACACACCGCGATTTCGTCTGTCAATTTTGGACTCTTTCATTTGGATGAATCGTGGTAGAGAATGGTTTTGCGATTTTTCCTGTCTGCTTTCTATCAATGCTTCTTCACATATCGTGGTTACAAATACAAAGTAGCGGTCACGATTTAAAAGTCATTTTTCATACTTGAAGAATTTTTGAGCTTCATCCAACTTCCAACTCTAGATAAAAACTAAAGGTTGCAAAATAACACTAATTTGAAATATTAGACATGATCAATCTCCTATGTCAAGATCAAAGGAGGTCCAAGACTTGGGATTACTACCCTAGCCCAACATTTAGGATGGCTATTTTGATTAGAGTTAGGGAGAGATCAATCCTTTATAACTCTTATTGTGTTACATCTGATATTTAGTGCGTAGTATGCAATATGTGTTTCTTATGGCCCTTTGGGTTTCTATCTCGAACATATTCATATCCTAGCCTTTTATATAGCTAGAGGTATGCTTATGGATTCTTTAGCTCTTTAGGGGCATCTAGGATCCTATGTGTTGATACTTTGCCCAATGACTCAATTATCCTCTAAAATGTATATTGTATCTCATGTATATATTATATGACTATGCTTTACTTTCTATGTTCTTAAGTTTTTGCTTTATTTGTTGTTGCCATCCTTTATTTGTTAATGTGAAGTTGGGGTTGTGTTGATTTTAGACTTAGAAACATGAATAGGTCCCTCTTGATTTGGAGGATATTTTATAAGACTTTTGCTTAGTGCATTTCATTATATGTTACTTTATTATTTTACTTTTTTGATGGTAACTAACTTATTTGGCTTTATGAGTAGGTGGCTATATGTGTGCATGGTAGTTTTTATTATGCATGTTTATGGTTTATTTTGCATGACCTTCTTATTTAAAAATGGTTATACCTCTAGCCATATGATTACATATGTGTGATGCTTTGATGATGATATGCTTGATTGAGATGAGATAGCAACATGCTTAAGACCAATAACTGAATTAACTAATAGTAAGGCTAAAATGGTAAAATTGAACCAAAGATGCCAAAAGGCTAGATCTCCAAGTTTAGACAATTTGGGCTGCCTAACCATTTCTCCAAGCCATATCCAATTTTAAAACTTGATCTATGATGGGATATAGACAGATTGGGCCTTCTAAATGACTTAAGAAAGCCCATAATTTGTCCTTACCTAGAATTTTATCCCAACCAAAGTTGAATGGTGACTCCACATTCTAATTAGGGATGATACCAATGTGTTGTCTTAGCTTGGTCCCCCATTAACCATAATTTTGAAAAAAAAAAAGGCTTTTATCTTGACTAAGGCATTAAGGATCACCTATTAATCCAATTTCCATGTCATGATTAGGTGTTATTACTAATGTTATGTAAGCATCAGACTTTAGACCTATGGATGCAAAGCTCGATAATGAAAATCATTGAGCACATCCTTGTAATGTATGGAGAATTGCTAAAGGAATAGATGAAAGCCTTAGTAAACCATGAAGAAGCCTAAAGCCAAGCCTAAAATCAAAAGCCCAACATCGAGCACACAACCAAAAGCCCAATTTGCCAGCTTGAGCAAAATGGGTTATACAACCCATTAAGTAGGGTTGTATAGCCTATTAAACAAGGTTGTATAGCCCCACATATATGCCTATACAGCCTTCCCGTAAACTCTAATCCCTATAACATTTTATAATTGGTCCCTCCTTAAACCTTTGGTTGTATAACCTTGACGGATGGATGTACAATCAATTATTGGCTATACAACTTGCATACAAACCCTAATTCCAGGAGATCTATCTTCCTCTCTATAATTAGATGAAGGCAAGTTATGACCAGAACCATTTGTGGTTATGTGCACTCATCCATCACCCATAAATACCTCTTTCATTTGAAGAGAGGAGAGGCTTGGACAACCCTAACAAAACTTTGCCAAAATTCACTCTCAAACATTACTTAACATAGAAAACCTAAATCCTAACACATTCTCAAGGTAGAACAAAGCTTAATCTTTGTATTTTGTGCATTTCTTAAATCTTTTAGAGGAAAGTATTGAACTTGTGAGCCTTTTAAGGCAAGAGAATGCTTAAAGGCAACCTAAGAAACTCCTTCTCCCTTTTCTTCTTTGTTTCTTTTTATTTTTTAGAAAACTAGGAACTTGGGCTGCACAGACTTAAATGTAGTTTGTTCAATCTGAGAACCAGGTTGTACAGCCTAATAATGGGCTATATAGCCATATTTTCCTGCACCAACTTTGTTGAAAATTTTTTTTCTCTTTTAAAATCTTTTCTTTCTAATGTAACTTTCTATGGTCCTTCATGGCTCCAACGGTTGAATAGGATGAGGCTTATTGGCCTATGACCCTTATTAATTTCAAAAATGGAGTTTTTATAGGTTTTTCATTTGGTGTTAATGTTTATATTCTTTCATTTAGTTTAATGATGATTAAGGTTCTATTCTAATTACTTTAAGGTAATGACCTAGTGGGGAACCTATGGTTCTAAGGATCTTGAGAGCTCTTCTTATGCTTGTGTTCATGTTTAAAGTAAGTGAATCATGTTCTGGCTTTCAATCTTCCTCCATTCTTGTGTTATATGCTAACTTTTTATGGTTAGTGGTGCATATGATTGCCATGCTCATTAAAAGCTATATAGGGAGAGGATTCATTAATCCTGAGATCTATTTTGAGATGTCGCTTGCCTTAGGTCATTGGAAACTCTCCAATCACTTGCAATTTCAAGTTTATGTTTCTTAACATTTCATAACTCACAACTTTGTGTTTGTTTGGTATTGTTAAACATTTCATGTGATATTGGGATATGTTGTTAAAGACTTAGATGGATGTTTAGGTACCTTGGCATATGGGACATGTTAATGTGGCTTTGTTTATGTGTTTTATTCATTTATTTTGTTTCCTTCCTTTTGTCATTTCATCACTAACTTATTCTTTTCTTTTGGGTGTATGTGTCTTGCTTGATTTAGACTTTGATTATGGTTATAATTATAATTCTGAATGATTATGATGAATGGATATGCATAATGACCCCGATACCATGAGGTTTGACCTCTACTTCCTTTGAAATGATTATGAATGATTGTGATGAATGCATATGCATGAGGACCTCTATGCCATGAGGTATGACCCCCCACTTCCTTTGAAATGATTATGGTTGGATGGATGTATGGATGTGCATAATGACCACTGTGCCATGTTACATGATCCCACTCCCCTCTTTAGAATGTTATGTATGGATGATGAAATGCATGATACACCTTTGTCATGATGTATGACCCTTATCCTTGTAGTTGATGACTTGATTTGTTTAAGCAGGTTATAGCTAGATGCATGTTTAAGGGCATTAATTAGACTAATCAATAATCAACTTAAATATTAAAAGTGAACCAAAAATGCCTGAAGGTTAGATCTTGATATCCTAGTAGTTTAGGGGTGTCTAACCTCTTCCTTGAACCATACCTAAGTTTCAAACCCAATCTCTGATGGAGTAAAGATGAAATAGGCTTTCTAATTGACTTAGATTAGGTTCATATTTTTCCTTTCTCAGACTTTTATCCCATCTAAAGTCGAGTGGTGACTTCATATTTTATAGGGATATTACTAATGTATTATCTCACTTTTGGTCCCCCGATGGCCATCATTTTGGACTAAGAGCTTTAAAATTATGCAAGGTCTAAAAAGGCCCCTCGATGTTTTAATCACATAGGGTCTTTACCAACATAAAGACCCATATCCTTTGGTCCCCTATTAATCGATAAAAGGATGGAGTAACAAGTAAGATTCCACTAGTTCGAGCAAAACCATTGAGGCACTCACAACGTGACCTTATCCTGTTGATCCCTTGATGATTGACAAAAGGTAGGAGTCACAAGCAAAATTCCACTAGTTTAATCATAACACCAAAAATTGCTCTGACGCTCACAACTGACGTGATCTTTATGCTCTTTCAAGCCTCATATCACTATTCATATATGTTCTCTTAAATTTTTCAACTTTGTGATTATTATATTTCTTGTTATTTCATTACTTTAATATTATCTACATATAGGTCCCTTATATATAGGTCCAACACCTTATTGATCTAATCATCATGCTTAAGAGGACATATACTTAACATACACGCGTGCTATAAATAAACATAATATTATCAATGTATGCATGTACATGTGTGTTTGTGTGTGTATGTTCTAACCATCCTAACCCTTTATTTATTTTTGGAGAAGATCCATTGGAAGGATCAAACACTCCGAAAGGTCAATGTCGAGCTCATTGACTTGCAAGCCAGCTTAGAGTCACCTATGATGAAAGACTTAGAGGAGGTGGAAGGGTCATCTAAGAAGGAAGATTAGACCGCCATTATCTGCCCTTGCTTTGTCCTTTATTTTTTTCCTGTAATAGTAGTTAATAAGACTATATATTCTTTGGAATACTTAAATAGTATTGAGGCATCATTTATTTTTAGATATTTAGATGTTTGGGCCTTAATGTCGCAATTTTGTCATTTTGCATATTAGAAGCTTCATTTATGGTAGAAAACATATTTTTACCTCAATTATGTTGGTTTGGATTCATGTTGCGACTTTTCCACCCATTTTATCGTATGCACTTTTTAAAAGTTGTCTGGGCTTGAACCTTGCACAAAAACATAGGATAATAACTCTATTCTTTAGTCTTAGTCAAAGTGACCTATATAGACTAGTTAGTCATCTATACAGATGATAGGTCATTTTTATAAATGAATTGGCAACTTTATAAAGGCAACTTTACTATTCATAGCTATCCAACACTATTTAACATCTTTGTTCTTTTTATACCCCTTCACCTTAATTTTTATGCCTCCAATAGTTGTATTTCATTTCTCCACCATGGATAAAGCATTTCTAAAGTCTCTCAATGCCTCTAATTGGTCTTATCTTCCCTAGGTAGGCTTCAAAGCCTTTTACTACCTTTCATCTATCAAACTCAACATTGAATTTCTTTGGTTAACCTATAACTTTTAGGACCCATCCATCTATTATTTCTATTTTGACTAGATTGAGATCTATCCACTTTTTAAGGAGCTTGGGGACATTTTGGACTTTTATATTACTAATTCTAACAAGATTGCATCTTTATGCTTAGAGAACTAAGATGTCTATAAGATAATGGAACTCTTTGATTTGCCATATGATGAGGTGCCTCTATATACCCTAAACGAGGAAAAGGTGTTATTCTCTTCCTCACTCGCCTTATATCCCTAGAAAAGTGATTCTAAGGTTGCCAAAGCTCGTATTTTAGCAATTGTTTTAATGGAAAAGTATCTGCTTTATAGGGACGATGGTAAGGTTGACCTTTTGAGCCTATAACTCATAAAGGAGATTGAGCTGGGTAAGATCCCACTTCTAGTGATCCTTGGTGAGACTATTATGAGGCTGGATAGGGTTTTCTTGGCCATCAATGAGCCTTTCATAGGGAATCCAGACTTTTTTAAGTGTGTTTTCCCTACAGTCTTTCACTATCATTTGTTTTATTTTATTTTATTTCATATGTTTATTTATTTCTCACCCTAACTTTTGTTTGGACTGCCTTTGTGGGTTTTTAATCCAACGAGTTGCTCATTTTTGCTTAGGTCACTTTTTCAAGTTTTCAACCTAATAAGCTCTTCTTCTTTTTTTCTTTAGTTTTTTTTTTTCCTTTTTCTCTTATTTCCTTATTGTTTTTTAGATTTAGTTATGAGAGAGGCTAAGCTTGTTGGAGGCTCCCACTATGGATGTAAGGTGGTATTTCCCATAACATCATTTAAACTATTGCATGTCAAGACCTGCTTCTTATAGGGCTAAGTGGACTGAGTAGCTATCTTACATATATTATTATGATATCTGTTGGACTTGTTTGTGGTAAAGACTTATCAAAGTTACCTTAAAGACCTTTAGGGGTGTGATAATTCCTATTGTCCATTGGTGCCTTAGAGGGGGTTGAATAGGGTAATGAAATGTAAAAACAAATGAAAACTAAGTGCCGAAATAAAAAGAAACTTGCACAAATAATTTATAGAGGTTCGACACAATCCTGCCTATATCCTCTCCTTTAGTCTTCCACTAGAAACTTTCACTATCAAGATAGATTCTAGGTGCTACTAATCACTTTTACACCAGTAGTGTCCAAACACTACTAAGCCATTACAAGTAGACTTCCAGGTGCTACTAAGACTGTTTCCTAAAGTGGTTTACATGTACTAGCTTAAACCTTCCATAAAAATGGTTTAGATTTACTAAGATCTCCTCAACCAAAAATTTTTCTCTAAAGAATTTACAATATAAAGATGAGAAAGAACACTCAAACTCAAGCAATAAGCAATAATGATCACACTCACAAATTATGCTTAACTTGGTGATGAGTTTTAAGAGATGTCTCAAACTTGTTCTTGAACTCTATTTTTGAAGAAGTCTTATGCAAGCATTGACAATTGATCTTTCCTTGAAGCTAGATCAAACTTGTTTCACCCTTTTTGTTTAAGATAGTTTTCATAATAAAATAAACTCTTTTTTTTTTTTTACCTTCTTTTCCTTTGTCTCTACTTGGTTCTATTGTGGGAAAGTCCTTTTATAGGTAAAGACACGAAACTAGCCATTAGAAAGAAGGTTGTCTCTCCATGTCATAAAGTATTCATTCAACATCTGTTAGACAGTCTCCACACTCATTCTTGAGTGAAATTATAACTTCAAGGGTCATTTATTTTATTGAAACTCCTATTGGAACTAATACAAATGAGGTGGAATTAGCTTATGACCCATTTGATGAACACAAGCCCCAAGCATAATTCAAAGATCAAGAAGAAAATAAATCTCTAAATCTAAACTAGATCTTTAGAAATCTTATTTCTAGTAACTTGGAATATATGATTTAAGTTGTGTTAATCTAAAGATCCAGATTAAACTAATTTTGTGAAAAACTCACTCAACAATATCACCAAGTCCACTAAAGAACTCAATAATAGAATCAATCTCACAAAGTTTAAGCAAAAATCATATGTTCTCTTATTAATAACCAAGTAGAGGCTTAAATACCCTTTACAAATGTTAAGAAAACCCTAAAAAACCTTCTCTAATTCAACCTTCCATGTTCTGGCTGAATTTACAACTCCTAAACCTATTAGGATAACGAATCTCACTCTCACATAAAGACTAAAAGCAAATAATCCTATTAGTTGTCATGATCTGGTCTAAGTAATCCTATTGGTTGCCATGATCTAACCTAGCGAACATCTAGTATTAAAACACCTTATTTCAAGGTTCCTTATACAAATAAATAACTAATTACAGAATCCTAACTAAAAGCAACATGATATTCAACTAATGAGGAGAACTCCTTATGGCAATAGGAAGACAATGCCAACTAAGCAAATCTGGCATGGATCTTTAACATTTGGGCTTGTCTTCACTTTTGGGGCTCAATTTTATGTTATGGTATAATGGTGTTAGGCTTTGGTCCTCTCCATAAATTGGGCTCTATTGGATTAAATTAAGCACTCCACTTGAAGAGTTTAATCTCCTATCCTCCTGCATTTGGGCTTCATGCAATCTTTTGTCTGTTTGGGCCAATTCTTTCCATGTCTTTCCTTGTATAAAAGCTCCAAGTGCATCTTTAAACTTATTTAGCCTTCCTCTTGTAATTAGGCCTTAAAGTTATAATGGATCCTTATTAGACTTGCTTGGCCGAATGCATCATTCTTTTCTTCCTCAAAAGGATTCATCCTCGAATCTAAACTTACAAGAAATCAAAAACCACACATAAGTCTAATACTAACTAAGAATCCTAAGTGAATCTTACCTTGTAAAGAATAAGTCTGTCCACCTGGATCAAAGACTAATCTCATGAAACATAAAATAAGATTAAAAAACACCGAAGAAAGAGTAAGAGAATGCAAAACAAAATGAAAGAAGATAAAAAGAAGCACCTAATGACGTCCTTCATCTAGTATGAAGAAAAACTAAGTTACCAAATTTCTTTTTAATAAAACACTAGATAGAGAAAATATAGGTTTTAAAATATAACTTGAACTCAAATAACAAGAATTAAAATTCATAAAGCAACTAAAAACAAAAGAACCCTTAAAATCAAAAGAAAACTTTCTACCTAACCAATGCCTAAAGTAAGAAGAATCATTAATCAATGTACTAGAAACATTATAATAAGAAGAAGAAGAAGAAAGGAAATAATTTTTACTTAAAGAAGAAGATAAAATATTTTGACAAGAATTAAAAGAACTACAATTGCTAAAATTACATTTAAAACAAAAGGAAAAACACTTATTAGAAGTTAAACATTTTAAAGAAGAAATGTAAAACAATAGTTTAAAGAAAAAAATAAACATTTATTACTAAAAGAAAACATAGTAACACAAAAACTATGATTAAAAGAAGAAAAATTACACCAAGAACAAATAAAACATGTACAATTGTCCAAATAAAAGCTAGAAAACTCCCTTTTACACAAATTTGCAACCTCACTCTTCATGACAACATCATTATCATAAGAATTAAAAGTTAGGTAGTCTTGCTTGCTAGGCTCTTCCATGAAAAATCATTCTTCATAACCTTGCAAAAGTGACATAAAAGCATTATACAAAAGATTATAAATTTCACTAGTAGTGTAATACATCCCTTTAAATAAAAACCTGGTTGTGGCCTTAGAAGAATCAGTTTCAGTCTCACAACTCTCTTGTAATATAAGGGTTTTCTTTTGTACACCTTCTCCTTTTGCATGCACCTCTCTTTTTTTACGTGCATCCATTCTTTCCTCTCTTTTTGTATGCATCTCTCTTTTCTTTATGCACATCCACTCTTTCCTCTCCTTTTCCATGCACTTCTCTTTTTTCTATGTGCATCCATTCTTTCCTCTCCTTTTTCCACTCTTTCCTCATACCTCTCATGGGTTTTGTCACAGCTCTCCTTTTGTCGTGTAATTATTTCTTTTTCTTATTTATGCACGTGTTCTCTATCTCTCAAAACTTTTTGATCCTCAAAAATGTGCTAAAGAGATAAAGGAGATAATACAACATGTTGACCATAAAAGTTAAACTCATAAGTATTGCAAACCCATCATGTTTAGCCTTTTTATCATATTGCCAAGGGCGACCCAAAAACATGTGACTAGCTTGCATAGGAATAACATCACATAACACCTCACCCTTGTACTTGCCTATTGAAAATGTTATCCTAACTTGCTTTGAAACTTTAACTTTGCCACATTTATTTAGCCATTGCAAATAATATGGTTTAGGATGCTTTAAAGTTAGTTATTTCATCTTTTTAACTAGATAGGTACTAGCTGTATTAGTGCAACTACCACAATCAATTATAACAAGACATAAGTTACCATTTATTCTACACCTTACATGAAATATTTTCCCTTTGCACATGCTCATCCTTTATTTGGGCATTTAAAGTACGTCTAGTCACAAAAATATATTTACTTGTTATTTCATTGGGGTCTTCTTCATCAACATCACTAACATCTTCCAATGGAGGCATTTCAGGATATGTTTCCTCTTTATCTTCATCTGCACTAGTTGTGACACCCCAATTAATAATCATTTAATTTTCTCTCTAAGTCCATCCATTGTCATTTAAAAGACCTGATTTAAATTTTTTTTTCACTATGTCTTTTGTTCACCACTTAGTAACTATTTACAACAAAACATACATGAATAAACAAACTAAAATACTAATTGACTGCATACTGGCCCAACCTCTCTTACACTGCTAGATAGCGACTTCAAAAAGTATACTGGATGCAATCTTTAATCTACTCTTCCTCAAATAAGATTTCATACAAAATAGTGAGTTTGCATACTTAATAAGTAAATGTATAACGATACTTCAATCTCAAATAGCGTAACAATATTTAAACATAAATAACTCACCATCATATCCATGTACAAAATAAAGAGTTTTTCCTCTTAAATACGACATAGGTTGTCAAAGGTTATTGCCACACAGGCTATTATATTTTATTGCCACACAGGCTATTATATCATTGTCACACAGGCTATTATATCATTGTCACACAGGCTGTTTTATCATTGCCACATAGGCTATTATATCATTGCTACACAAGCTATCATATCATTGCCACACAGGCTATCATATCATTGCCACACAGGCTATCATATCATTGCCACATAGGCTGTTTTATCATTGCCACACAAACTGTTTTATCATTACCACATAGACTATCATCTCCTTGCCACACAAACTATTATATCATTGCCACACATGCTATTATATCATTGTCACACATGTTGTTTTATCATTGCCACACAGTCTATCATCTCCTTGCCACACAAGCTTTTATATCATTGCCACACAGACTGTTATATCATTGCCACACAGCCTATTTTATCATTGCCACATATTGTAACATCCCTATCCACATTCATTGGCATTATCATATGAACATATGTATTGGATAAATGATCATTTAGTCATGCGATTTGTAGAAGCATGACAATGACACTTGCACCGTTATATTTGGGACACTTGAACATATATGTAGTGTTTGTATAGCTGCATGGAAAATTGTTTTATGTTATGTGCATGTTATAGCATCATAAATAATGGTGTTATAGAGCTTATTTAAGAGTATAAGGAGCATTTAAGGATTGAGAGATGGATAAAGGTGCTTAAGGAGTGAAGAAGAGGGACTAAAA
>CATIWR010332958.1:0-14183 GCA_949677035.1 Omphalea diandra | reverse complement strand
AGAATATTGTTGTTCGAGAGGAGGAACAAAATGAGCTTGAAATGATGTTGCGCATGTCATGCCCTCTAGAAGTTCGGGGTGGACCTTCCAATAAACATGGAAAAATTTCAATTCTTATTCAGGTTTTAACATTTGCTCAATTATTGATACTGTTGTGCTGAGCAAAAATAAAGCGGTATTGAATGTATGATATTTTGCTTATGTAAATTTGCAGTTGTATATATCTCGTGGCTCGATTGATTCTTTCTCATTAGTGTCTGATGCTGCCTACATAAGTGCAAGCTTGGCTCGCATCATGCGTGCATTATTTGAAATTTGTCTACGCAGAGGCTGGAGCGGAATGTCTTTGTTCATGTTAGAATATTGCAAGGCTGTTGATCGCCGGATATGGCCGCATCAACATCCCCTTAGACAATTTGACAAGGACCTTTCAGCAGAAGTTTGTCTAGCATAATTTTTGGTTGCTCTATTGAACTGTGTATGTGGTAAGCATTTTGAAGCTAAATCTTAACTGGTCCAGATACTGCGGAAGCTTGAAGAAAGAGGAGCTGATCTAGATCGTCTACAGGAGATGGAGGAAAAAGATATTGGAGCACTTATTCGGTATCCTCATGGAGGAAAGGTATATCCATTTGCAAATAATGTGCCTGTTATTTCATTAAATATTTATCTCTTCCCGCTTTCCTAATCTTCATTTTTGGGGTGGTGGTAATGGAAGTTGGTTAAGCAATATTTAGGATATTTCCCATGGATCCAGTTATCAGCGACTGTAAGTCCAATAACCAGAACTGTTCTGAAGGTAATTCATACCAAATTTATTTCAGAGTTGGAGTTTTAGATTTCTGTTTGATCATTTAAAAATTTTGGAATTTGAGTTCTCTTATGATGGTTTGGTTATTTGATTTCCAGGTGGATGTAGTCATAACTCCAGACTTCATATGGAAAGATCGTTTTCATGGTGCTGCACAACGTTGGTGGATTCTTGTTGAGGTACTGACTTAAAATTAGAGTCTTGCTTTTGCTTTTAAGGTTTGCATAGAGAGCTATTATGTTACAATGTCTAGCTAGATAATATATCATCTTGAAAAATTCTTTCACTTCAAGATATTTGTAGTGGGGTCTCTTATGTGCACTCAGCACACCTGAAACATAAAACCAATGGTATCTCTGTTTGAGTGGCTATATGATTTGAAATCTTTTATATATAGTTCTTTTTTTTCTTTTATATGTGTTCTAAAGAATTTTATAAATATGCAAATCTTCTGGGGAATGTCTTGGTGCCTTGATTCTATACAAAAAATTTTTTTTTTTAACAATGACATTGAGTATAGAAAATGTGAATTCACAGGTTTTTGGTTCACTTTGGCATGCTATCCTTATCTTCATGTGAAGTTTGATCTCATTGATTTCTACTGTAGCATTGGTTTTGAAATTTGGACATTTTATTGAAGTTTTTTTGTTGCATCATTGTAAGTCAGTTTCCCGTGGACATGGGTGTGGCCTGTAATGAACTTGTCTATGTAGGAGGTTTAGATGGGTTGAATAATTATTAGTAATCAGATTCACATTTCCCTTCATTTATTAATGGGTGCCTGACGATGATTTGAACAGGATTCTGAGAATGATCACATCTATCACTCGGAGCTTTTCACTTTGACCAAGAGGATGGTGCGAGGAGAACCTCAGAAGCTCTCTTTTACTGTGCCAATATTTGAACCACATCCACCACAATACTACATTCATGCTGTTTCTGATTCTTGGCTGCATGCGGAAGCTTTCTACACTATTTCATTCCATAATCTAGCACTACCAGAGGTACTTTTCATCATGTTATTTTCAAGTTGGTTTGACTATGCTGTTTCTGTTCCCTTCTCCTTCTTTTTGTCAAGTTGCAAATTTCAAAATCTCATACAAAGACTGCTCTTTCAGGCTTGTACGACTCACACAGAACTTCTTGATTTGAGACCGCTCCCTGTGAGCTCAATTGGAAACAATACATATGAAGCCTTATACAAATTTTCTCATTTTAATCCAATACAAACACAGGTGTAATTCAGCCTACTTAATTTTTGTTCTTGGTTTTTCTATACAAACTTTTGTGCGTTGATGACATGATGCTTTTGTTTTGGAAATTGCAGATTTTTCATGTCCTTTATCACACAGACAACAACGTTCTGTTAGGAGCTCCTACTGGGAGTGGCAAAACTATATCAGCTGAGCTTGCGATGCTTCGCCTCTTCAATACTCAACCTGATATGAAGGTTTTCTTTTTTTTTTTTTTTTCCCTGTGGTCCACACAAAAGAATTGACCTTTTGTTTCCGGGTAGCACTCTGTTGGAGCCCTTAGTGAACTTGTATATGTAAAAAACTCAAGGTATCAAAGAGACAAATGCTAATGAAAGGATTAAGGGTTTCTTTTAGCTATGGCACTCTTCGCATGGTGAGATGGAAAGTTCAACAAAGGCCAATTAGTGTCATCAAAGCTATAGATCCAATGTTGTGTAGATGAACATGAAAAAGGAGCCAAATGATAGATTAAGCGTTTTATCAAATAATGTTATAATATCTAAGCAGCAAATTGTAATATGCTTTACTGTGGTACACATAAACAGACAGTACATATTATAATTTATGTTATAGTAGAGTTTAGCAGCAATTTTTTTCTTTTAATCTTGACATGTGTTCTTGGTTTGTTGACATTATCCCATACTAGTATTTATTTTATAATCTACTTGTTTCTGTCTTGTGAAATGTTAGGGTATTTTATAAAATCATGTACTTAGTTGTTTATATCAATGCAGATTGTTTACATAGCACCTTTGAAAGCTATTGTACGAGAAAGAATGAATGATTGGAAAAAGCGTCTTGTCTCTCAACTTGGGAAAAAAATGGTGACTGAATCTATTCATTAGATGTTTGTGTGAGAGAGTGTTTGCGTGTGTGTATCTGTGCATGCATGTATAATGTGGGTGTATCTTCATATTAACATATACTGCTGAAATTAATAGAATGTTTTATTAGGTTGAAATGACTGGAGATTATACTCCAGATTTGGCGGCCCTCTTGTCAGCAGATATCATTATATCTACCCCTGAGAAGTGGGATGGTATTAGTCGAAATTGGTGTACTCGAAGCTATGTAACGAAGGTGTGTCCATTTGATGTTCGAGCATTATTTCTATTAAAGGCGACAGACAATTTTGTTTTGTGTATTATTTATCATGGGCAAGCATTTTAATGTCTAACTAATGTGGAACTTTTCTATCAACAGGTTGGGCTAATGATTTTGGATGAGATTCACTTACTGGGAGCTGACCGTGGACCGATCCTTGAGGTATCACTTTCTAAATGCTAATAGCTCAGTTTTCACGCTCCAACTTAATTGTTAAAGTGAATGTCATTTACTCTGGATTCTATTTTGATGTTGCTAGCAATCTTGTGTTTTGGTTGGATAATGGACAATCAGCCAACATGATGTTAAAATGGTTCGAGATATGTTGAAGTGGTTTTTATTAAAGAAGCACGCCAAGATATGCCAAATTAGTTTAACTTGTTAGCAATATGGATACTAAAACAAAAGTTTTACGCCCTTTTGCTCCCTGTTCCCTGAAAGCCAACAAATATTGCATCCTGTGCTTGTTAACTTTATTTCTCCAGGTGATTGTTTCAAGGATGAGATACATATCATCTCAAACAGAGCGAGCTGTGCGTTTCATAGGTCTTTCTACAGCTTTGGCAAATGCAGGGTATGTTCATATGGAACACAATTGTCTGTCATTCTAAGTTTATGTTTTATTTTCTGATGTGGAAATACATGAATTTTGACAACCTATTGACTTCTATTAAGACGTTAATCCACAAAAGCATTTTGTGTTTGTGAGAAATGCCATGAAAATATCAGCTACTGCAGATAAATAAATAAAAGATTTTTACTGTGTTTGAATTTGGATTGTTTGAAATTTGGTAATTACAAAACCTTTGGCATAACATTTTGTTGTAAGATTAGATTGTATCTGCCTGCACAGATTACATCACAGCTGACAGTAGACCAGTTTTCACTAATCCATGTTTGCAGAATAAAGCAATTAGATGTATCTCTCATGGTGCAGAATTAAAAAATGTCAAAAAACTAATGATGCCATATGCTATTAGGAAAGGGAAAAGATGAACAATTGTTCAGATTCTTTTCATAATTTGGTGCAGTATGGAAATCAAAATTAAATTGTACTATAATTTCTCTTTAAAAATGACAAATACTTGAGTACATTTTGCTATATTTCATTAGCTACATTTCCTAGTTTTACTTTTATTTTCTTCCTTTCTTAGAAAGATGGTATTGCATAGGATCTCATTTCACAAGATCTACCAATGATAAATATTTTTCGAGTTGTATACTCTCCCAATTAAAAAAAATTCCATCCTTGGATGTCTGTGTTTCACTGAATGTGCTATAAAAGTTAATCAAGTGTGTTGGTCATTCTGTATGTTGTAGTTTTACAGCCATATTGATGATTATTAACCAAATCTTATTGGTGATCATTCAGTAATTCTTCAGGATTGACACAGTCACTCGCTGATGCGATTGCTTTGTTATGATTTCTTGTTTTTTTAGTGATTTGGCTGATTGGTTGGGAGTTGGTGACATTGGACTCTTCAACTTCAAGCCAAGTGTGAGGCCTGTACCTCTGGAAGTACATATCCAGGCAAGTAAATGCAATGTTTTTACATGAAATTTTTCTCATAACAGTTTGATATTTCTTGTTTTCTCTGTTTGACATTCTTAATAATCTTATGGTGGTATCTTCTTTTCTCCTTTTTATTCCCCCTTGAGTGTATCGGAGTCTTTGAAGTGGCAAGCTGATTGATATTGTTCCTAAATCAATATGGGATTAGCTGTAACTTGTTTATGTGTTTTCTCAAATATAATGTCAAACAAACCTATATGAAACAAAGGAATTGGTCAACCTCACCAGGATTGTCATTTTGTGAAGGCTAGCTTTCAGAATATGTAGATCTTGTCTAACTCCTATATATTTTCTAATATGAAACTAAAAAGAAAAGTATCAGAATGCGGCAAAGAAGCATGTTCTGCCATTTTCTTGCAAGATAAGACATCATGATTGTTTAGGTAAAGATATTTTTTACCCCAAAATTTTGGGTAAGAGAGCAATTTTGTCTTACTATTGAGATTCTTCTCTGTTATTTCTTTTGACTGGATTCTTGTATGCTATATCCTTTTCTACCATGATACTTGTCTAAGTGGATATTATATAGGCCATAATGCATTTTGGTGGTTTTCTCTTCCTTCTCAAGTGATATGCAATAAGATTAGTGTCTCATATTTTGCATTTCATTTATTGGTATCATAAACAGGGGTATCCTGGAAAGTACTACAGTCCAAGGATGACTAGCATGAACAAACCAGCATATGCTGCAATATGCACTCATTCGCCTACAAAACCAGTGCTCATATTTGTATCATCTCGTCGGCAGACACGGCTTACTGCTCTTGACCTTATTCAGGTGAGATGCAATATCAAATTGTGGGGCTTGTTCCATGAAGTCTTTAACATTTAAACATGGTGCTTTTATGTGTACAGTTTGCAGCTGCAGACGAGCATCCAAGGCAGTTTCTGAGTATGGCAGAAGAAGCACTGCAGATGGTTCTATCTCAGGTTACTGATCAGAACTTGAGGCATACCTTACAATTTGGCATTGGGTTACACCATGCAGGATTAAATGACAAAGATAGATCCCTAGTTGAGGAACTTTTTGCAAACAACAAAATCCAGGCACCTCTCTCACTTCAATGGTCCCTTTTTGCTTACCTGGGAGTAAAATAATACGTATACATAAAATTGATTTTTGTTTATTGAATCTTAGGTGTTGGTATGTACAAGCACACTTGATTGGGGTGTGAATCTTCCTGCTCATTTGGTTATTATCAAGGTAAGGCAACTATATATATCAGAACTGATTAGTCAAAGGAAGAAGTTTGATAATTTTTTCTCTATACTATTTATATTAGAAAATCTTGGAGTGATAATTAATTGAAGTGTCTCATAATTCATATAGCCAAGTGGTGTTTATTTTTGCAATCTGAAGCATAATACACTTTCATAATGAGTGCTGGTAGCATTGGAAAAAGCTTTTGAAAGATTTTATGGAAGTATAACATTTGGGGCTGTTTAAGAAAATTTGTGTTTGAGGGTAAGATTTAGAAATCAGAAAAAAGGATAAGAAAATTAGATTTAGGGCTGTTCCATATTTGCATATTGCTATAAAGAGTACCCAAACCATGAACGATGTTTTGGAGGAAAAATCGGAACTCGATGCTAGCTAATGGGGAATTGATTAGTCAACAGAAGATTTTGAGCATTTGACGAAGCACGAATTTTATGAATTACTCGTGAACCTAAAGGGAAAATAAAAGTAGAATTTCTATGAAACTATTGCTTGTGAACTTAAAGGGAGTATAAAGTTGTGTAGCCTACCCACGAACAATGTTTTGGAGGAAATATTTGGAACATGATGCTAGTTAATATGGAATTGACTAGTCAATGGAATTTTTTAAGGGTTTAATGAAGCATGATTTTATGAATTTATTTTTCTAGAGCCTAAAGTGAAAATAAAAGTAGAATTTCTATGAAACTATTACTTGTGAACTTAAAGGGAATATAAAGATCTATCTATTTCGTGGAAAATATTCTCTATTTTCTGATGTTTGACATGCTTAGGAAAATTGGTCAACATGAAATATTTTCTTATTCAATGGAAAACAAAGTCATTTTTAAAAAGAGAGTCATTTTCTTAATTTTATATTTATTAGTGTACTTATTTTTACTTATCATCCTTAATCACTAATATCCATTTTTGCTATTGGTGGGACCCACGCAACTTTTTCATTTTTTAATATATGTTTCTCATATTGAACAATAAATGATATAAATATAATGTATTCGTGGTTTAAATTTTATTGTAACATTATACATCAAAAGAAAATTAATTACTTTCTAATATATTTTAAATACCAAAAAATATTTTTTTAGAAAATATTGTTCTTGAAAAATATTTTTTATAGATAAGTTATTTTCTGTGAAATAAATGGTGCCTAAAATTCTGGATTTCACACCTAAAATTCCTTAGCTTGTCAAACCTAAAGACATGTCATTATCATTCATGATCCTTGAATTAGAACACGAAGACAAATTGATGTAGAACAGTTTATGGTACAACTTGGGTTTTAGAAAATAGGATTATAGTTTGTAGGAAATTAGATTTAGGGCTTGAAATTCTGATGACATATTTGATTTTCTTTAAAATAAATGTAAATTAACAACTGAATATAGCAATAGCCTCATCTTACTCTTATCTAGAAAGTAGCATGCTTGCTAGGGTTAGAATTGCTTCTCACAACTAAAAAACAAAAGCACAATTGTTGCAATTTTAATGATTGAAAGTAGGAATGACAATGGGGAGGGGGTTGCAAACATCCTCATCTCTGCCTTCTAAGTTGCATTGCACGGAAACTTTTCCTAGCTGACATTTCTCTGTTTCAAAAATGTTTCACCTCCAAAATTTCACAGAAATTTCTCGAAAACATTTTGGACACGTTTCCATAATATAATAAAAATGAAAACTCGTTTCCAGATTGAAAACGTATTTCCTAAGCGAAAAAAGAAAATAAAAAAATATTTATAACTAATTAAAAATAAAAAGATTTATTAAATTTTTAAATAAGAAAATAATATTAAAACAAAAATTAAAAAACCATTAAATTCCTAAATAAGAAAATAATACCAAAATAAAATTTCAAAACTGTCAAATTCCTAAACTATTTGGGATTAATTATTACTAAGAAATTGTAGACATTTATTTTTCTTTGTTCTAGAAAATTTGATTTGTTGTTTTTCTTAATTTTTTATTTTTAATATTTATTGATAGTAAATTATGTTTAAAATAAATAATATTATTAAGTATTTATATACAATATTCGTATTTATAAATTTTCTTATATTTTTAATATTTATATATTTGTCCTTATATTTTTAATATTTGTGCGTTTCTCCCACATTTTCATTTTTCATATTTTTGACAAATACCATTTCCATTTTCATATTTTGTCGTTTCCTGTTTCCGTTTCCATTTTTGTGCAATATAGCCTGCCTCTATATGAAATCCTTGCCTTGCATTTTTTTAATAAAAGTATTTTACATTATATACACACACACACACACATATATATATAGTATGAGTCATCATGTCTAATTGGTCCCAAGTTCGGAGTAAAGAGGTAGGGGTGATCGGTTCCAAATTGAACTGATTTTCGATTCAGTCCAATTCAAATATTTCAGATATTTTTTTCTTAAAAAATTAAATTTATAAAAAAATAGAATTTCTACATATATATGCATATATACATAAGTATTTAAAAATTAAATACTTATGTAATTAAAAACAAATACATATATGCATATGTATTTAAAAATTAAAATTGCAAAAAAATAGTTTTCATACACACACACATATCGGTTCTGGATAATGGTTCGGATTAATTCGATTCAATTCGATTTGGTTCGGTTATCGAATCAGATAAAAATTAATAATTGATATAGTTCCGAATTACTATTACAATTCGCATCGATTCAGTTATTTTTCGGTTTGGTTAATCGGTCTAGTTCGGTATATTTATGATTTGTGCTCACCCTAGAAGGAGGAGAGTTGCGGTAGGTTGACTGTCAGCGTAAAATGTTGCCAAACTTTACTATGGAATCGGCAAAGAAGAGATGAACATGCTAAGATAGATTTATGAACATACTAAAATGGATAGAGTTCGTAATGAGTGTATTAGGGGGAATAAAGTTGGAGTTATTTTGGTCGCGAAAACTTGAGAGAAAGGAAATTGAGATGGGTTGGGCATGTGACTTGTAGACTTTTAGATGCACCTATTATAAAAATAGAATACATTAAAGCAGACATAGGTTAAAAAAAAAAAGAGGGATAAACATAAAATCACACCGAAAAGAGTAATTCAAAATAACTTAGAAGCCTTACATTTTTTCGAAGATGAAGCCCAAGATCACCTTAGTGGAAAAAACGAATTCATATAGCCAACCCCAATCAACTTTTGATTAAGACTTGGTTGAGTTGAATATATATATATATATATAAAACGTTATACATTTTCCTTTGGGTCCCCATGGGGATCTAATTTGAGGGTTCCTATGTGGACCCGCGGAGTGGGGAGTGTACTCCCCATTCTCGCTGCATGGAGGGACCTTACGTACCTGTTGCCATCCAATTTGAAAGTTTCTAATAAAGCATTTTAAGCATGGATTTTGTATAGACTTGAATAGTCTAAATCTAATTTGGACATAGATTCCTTCTTTATTGACTTCTAACTCCTAAGTTGACTAGGATAATTGAATAAGATTACTATTTTTTTTTTTTACTCCTATGTTGACTAGAATTATTAGTATAACTAAAATAAATCTCTGACACCTGTAACTAAATAAAATACTAAAATATCCCTATTGAACCCAAACGTACAGATTTACCAAAATAACCCTGCAGACCTAAATGCGACACCAAATAATTAATCCAATTCTCATAAGTAATCACCTTGTACACATCACAAATATTGATAATTGATGAATCCTTGGAAATTGTTTTTTCTCTGTTCTATTAAAAGTTAAGCATTGAAGAATATAATTATAGGTTCCAAGTAATCCTAAACTTTTAAGAACCTCAACTGTGGACTTGAACTCTGAAATAAAAAGGTTTCCATTATACTATTAAACTCCCTTTGTGATAAGAAATTACGCATCTTCCTAAATCATAAAAATCTTGAATGGAAAGTATATAAGTCCTATATTGAAAAATATCAAAGGAAAATTTGAATGGGGAGAAGAAATAAATACCAACATATAATTCTTAAATTTCATTTTTGTCATATGTGTCAATATGTGCATTTAAAAGTAATTATTGAAACCTACATGTGAATGTAAACTGCTAGAATTAGTTACTCCTGGTTTTTGGATGATTGGCTTATTTTTCCCCCAAGTGATTATGAGCGTTTAAGATAATTATGTGTGCTACTATGACTTAATATTGCTGAAGTTTAACTCAAAAAACTCAAAAAAATTAAAGAGCAAAATTTATGCTTATTAGTTAGTTGCGAGTCATAGTTTTAGTGAATTATGAAAATATTTCTTAGTTTTTGACATTTTTCAATTTTTCACATAAAAATTGCATAACATTTTGCTGTTATCGTTACATTACGGCTGCGGAGCCCCTTTATCATTATATGCGACCGCGACCGCGGCCGCGATTTAGATCCATGATTGGTATTGCTGTGTTAATATAAACAAGGGTTGAGAAAAAGAAAAAAAAAAGATATGAAGAGATATGGTAGATTAAAGGGGCATATAAGTAGTCATTTTTAAGATAGTTCGCAAAATATAGATGTCAGTCCATGGCATGCAGAATAGTTTTCTTCTGAAATTGCAATTTGAGAGACTAGTACTTGCGTGTGTTGCTTTTTATGACAGTCTTTGAAGTGCATTTTAAATTCTTCAATTCTGGCATCTATTTGAATTTAATCTCTCTTTGTTAGGAACTGCTTTTTGTGCAGTTGTGATATTTGAGCAAAACATATATCTCTTTTGCAGGGAACAGAATACTATGATGGGAAGGCAAAGAGATATATTGATTTTCCCATCACAGATATCTTGCAAATGATGGGTCGTGCAGGCCGCCCACAGTATGATCAGCACGGAAAAGCAGTCATTCTTGTCCATGAACCCAAAAAGAGCTTCTATAAAAAGGTCAGACTAAAAGTGATGACTACTGAGCATATTATGGTACCTTTAGAATTCTTATGTTTTGAAAGGTAGGTATCATATTGGTGTTATTGTGTTGCAGTTTTTGTATGAACCATTTCCAGTTGAGAGTAGTCTAAAGAAGCAGTTACATGATCACATCAATGCAGAGATAGTTACTGGCACAATTTGCCATAGAGAGGATGCGGTGCACTACCTGACATGGACATACTTCTTCCGTAGACTGGTATGATTTTGATGAGTATCAGAATGCAAAGTCAAATATGGGCTCGTATTCTAGGTGGTTTTCATGTTTTGGGGTCCTCTAGGTTCTTAGTTGTTAGTCAATAACTAATAGTCTAGAGAAGTCAATTATAAGACAGTTTTCTATCTAGACCTCGCATAATGAAGGAATTTTGATATTCTGGCTATTGGTTGGTTGAAGTTAGTCCAGTTGATGTCTTGACAAATTTCTTAGTTCCAATGTAACGGTTAACATTTTCAAGATCTTGTGTTAGTTCGCTTGCATATGTGTTTGCAAATTATATTGTTGCAGGGTCAGCATGACTATTGTATTTGTTTGCCTATCATGTTAGGTCGTTTACTTGTTTTAAATGTAATGTGTTACTAGTACATGACAGCACCACTTTTGGTGTTTTAATACTGTAGGTATCAAGTAATGGCATGTAGTGGAAGTATGATGTTGGTGTTTATGTTCTTCAATATTTTAATATTCAAATATATGGTGCAGGTTTTGTATTTTGGTCATCTGAATATTGGATTAAAAGATTGCTATTTCTGATCAAAAGTGAATGATGATCTGTAAGAATAAAAAATAACATCAGGCTATGTATAAAGTTACTGTGGCATCAAACAAAGATTGTTCTACACTTGTAACCTCATTTCCATCTTGATATTTCATAACCATTTTGCATGTAGAACTTGCAAAAATATAAATGATATAATATACTTCCTGCAGTATCCTTTTCACATGCAAAAGTTGATATAAATGGTTTGTGGCAGATGGTTAATCCAGCCTACTATAGTCTAGAGAATGCAGAACCTGAAACTCTGAGTTCTTATTTGTCCAGGTAAGAAGGCTTGCCCGGTTGATTGGTTGATTCACTTACTAAAATAATCTTTAACACTTTTGTACTTTAAAATTCATGCTTGGTTGACCACCATGGAATGAATGATTTCAGAAGTGTTTTATGCAAACAGTATTTTTACTGATGACTGAATGCATAATAGTTTGAAAAATTGATGCAATAAGATTAACTAAAGATTGTCATCTCTATTATAGTAATGAACATATTTGTTAATCAATCATTTGATAGTAACTTTTTAAGTGAACTGGCTGTGCTATGACTACCATTTTTTATGGGATTTGTTTCACATTGTCAGTGACTGTTGGACAATTAATTTTTGGCAGATTAGTGCAAAACACATTTGAGGATCTGGAGGACAGTGGATGCATCAAGATGAATGAAAATAATGTGGAGTCTATGATGTTGGGCATAATAGCATCACAGTATTACCTTAGCTACATGACTGTATCAATGTTTGGGTCAAATATAGGACCAGATACATCACTTGAAGTAAGTTCTTCAGAAAAGGTTTCGTTTCACTATCATAATTTTGTTGTTGCCTTCCACCTTTGTTCTCAGAATTGTCTTTGTCATAGGTGTTTTTGCATATTCTATCTGGTGCTTCTGAATATGATGAACTTCCTTTGCGGCATAATGAGGTATTTTTCCTGGCCTATCTTTTCTTTCTGATTTTGTTTGAGTATAATGTCCTGGGCACATCGAGTTATGGAAAAAGTTTACTCTAGTACAATTCTCTGTAGATTGTGTTACAATATGTGATAGTTTGTCCTATAACATGTGTTGATGGGTATCTTCTTTTGGGATGATGAACTAGAAAATGCCAAGCAGTGCAGATAATGTACATTACCGTACACATTATACCAATAAGAAACAAAAGTTACATGGTAAACAAGTGAAGAACATTAAAATATCTGCTAACTCAGGGAAGCAACCTGAAAGCTTAAATAATGGGGACACCCATATTCTAGGTAAACAGAGTGCTTCATGCACATAACTAACCATTCAATGCCCAAGAATGCATGATGATTCATCTCCAAACGTGTATCCACATTAGGTAATCTGTGTCTCTGTTCCAGGACTTTCCATTACCTGAGTCTTCTGTGCCATTGTGTGCTGCTTGGCTTTTTTTAATATATATATATATATATATTTGATGTACCCCTTGCAGGACTTTCCACTAATGAGTATTTTGTCTAACCCTTGAATAGTGCTTGGATTTGGTTTTCTATTGAGGATGAGAGCATCATTGGCAGCTGTGAATTTGATAGATTTTTGTATCTGAGCAGCCAAAGTTCTTCAATTGAGGGATAACAACATCATATTGTACAATTTATGTAGAGAGAAAGATGCTACTAGTTATGATACATGAATTCATACTGAACCTTAAGTTAGCACCCAAATACTGTCATCTGACCAAAACCCAAATGTGCATGTAGAGGCTACATCCTTGCATGGAGAAATAAAATAGAAAATTACCACAATAAACCTAGTAAAATATAAACAACTACCTGACCTTTGAAACATAAATTTGCTTATTAGATTTCCTACTACTGAAAGAAAAACAGTGGTTGCAAATAGATAATTGTCTTGAAGACAGGCTTTGATCATGATATGGACCGTGCTAATGTGGATGAATATAAACCACTTCACTCTTGTTAGCTTTCCTGTTCTTTGTGAGATGCAGTCCTTCTTAAGTTTATTTGTTGTTGAAATAATAAATAAGTATTGATACGGCTTGGGAATCTCTTAGTGTAAATTTACTTTTTTAAAAAAAATTTCTGGCCTGATTAGAACAGTTGCTAATTATGTAATCTATGATTCATTGATTTGTTAAAAAATTATTGGCTTTTAAATTTTATTCCATAAGGCAGAAATGAGCCAGTTATCTTTACACATTGCTTTCCTTTATTACAGGAAAAATATAATGAAGCATTGTCTAAGAGAGTTCGGTATATGGTGGACCAGAACCGCTTAGATGATCCACATGTTAAAGCAAATTTGCTACTTCAGGTAAAGAGTTGATATTCAAGTATTTTCTAACATGGTTTAATTTTTTGTTCTGTTTAACTTTTCTCTTAAATAATAATCTGATTTTTTTTTCTGTGCATTTATTCTCTTTTCATGTGTTTTCTGATTTCAGGCACATTTTTCCCAGTTAGAGTTACCAATCAGTGATTATGTAACAGATTTGAAGTCAGTGTTGGATCAAAGCATACGAATTATACAGGCCATGATAGATATTTGCGCTAACAGTG